>RJWJ010027459.1:0-22153 GCA_004363605.1 Indri indri
TGCATACAATCATATAAATATCTCAGTCAGAGGCAAATTCACAATGAACTTCTACAACTGTAGGAGTGTAAGGGAGTGACATTTACAGTCATCAAGAATCCACATGTTTATCGTTTGCCCTGGTGCCTCTAGGGCAAAACACCATGTCATATAACAAACTAGTCTTTACTAACCCCTCCCACTTATACAAAAATCTAGACTAAGTGTTACGTATTCATACTTTTGCTCTCAAGAAGTTAGAATCTGTTGGTTTAATTAACGGTCTTACCTTACTTTCTTCAACAGTTTCAAAAGTGACAGATGAAAATAGCTAAGGGAAGGGGAAAAAAAGGTCACTCACATGTTTATTTGTTTATATTACAGACGAAGTCTTGCTATGTTGCCCAGGCTGGACTTGAACTCCTGGGCTTAAGCAATCCTCCTGTCTCAGCCTTCCATGTAGATGGAACTACAGGTTTGTGCCACCGTGCCTGGCTTACGCATGTTTTTAAACAATAGTTATCAGAAAATTTCCAACAAAATCCCAGAGTTGTATTCTCAGTAATAATACAGTAACAAAACAGCTTTCAATTGGTGTTGCAAAGCTTTAGATAATCATTTTCTCAGATACCTCTAGAAGAAGCTTGAGATTCACAATTTTATCATCAAAACACTTTACTAAGTAAAAGATCATAGAATCCCAGAATGATCCATGCCACCACCCAAATGCTTAGCTACGCTAACACCTCTATCTTCTCTGCTTTTTATCAAAAGTTGAGTATTTATCCTCCTTGATTCCATTTCATAACTTCCCATTTATTCCTTAAACCAATGCAATCTGGCTGCTTCCTTGGCCACTAAGATGGAATTATACTCAGACGAGGGCCTGCTCAAGAAACACACAGGACATTCTCCAACTCTTAGAGAATTTCTGCTACAACAAATGAGTTCACTTTTCTGAAGTTGTACTGGCCTTGTGATATAACAAGTTCTTCATTTCTCTGGCTCTTTTTCCTTCTTTGGGGGCTTCGCATCCTTTGCTCCCTTCCTCCAATGATGGTGATCCACAGGGCTCCTTGATTGACCCATGTGTCTCCTAACTCTACATACATATTTTTTTCCCCTAGAACTTCACTTCTAGTCTTGGGATTTCTGTGATGATGATGCTTTAATTTTATCTCATTACTTTCTGGAGTCTAGATCTTCAACCTCAAATGGCCGATTTATCATAAGATGTCTACACCTAGATGTTTTACATATACTTCAAACATAGTATTCCAACATACTCACCCCTTTCTCTTCCTTACTCCTGCTCTCCCTCCTAATCCAGTATTCTCACTCAGGCGGTGGCTCTATTACTCACGTAGTCACTCAACTGTAAACCTGAAAACTATCCATTTTGTCCTTCCTCCCACAGATCCAATCTCAAAATGACAGCACACTCTGATACTCTCCTTTAGGTATTCTTTTCCATTTCCCAGTGTGCAAGTCTATTAATTAATTATGTCATACAGGTACAATATCTGTTTATGTACCTTTAAAATTTTTTTTTTAATTTTTAAATGTTTAATTATTATGGGTGCATAATAGTTGTATATCTTTATAGTGTACACATGATGTTTTGATACAGGCATACAATGTGAATTAATCAACTCAGGGTAACTGGGGTATCCATTTAACTTTTCTTTGTGTTAGGAACATCCTGGGTTCTGGGGGCCTGAAAAGTGTGCAACAAACTCAGAGTAGCTTTTAATATAATTTACAGATGTTGCATAGAATCATGTAACTATCTCGGTCAGAGGCAAATTCACAATGAACTTTCACAACCGTACGAGTGTAACAGAGTGACATTTATAGTCACGAAGAATAACTCTTTTAGTTATTTTAAAGTATTCCCTAACTTGTTGATTATAAGCACTTTGTGGTGCTACCAAATATTGTTCATTCTATCTATCTAACTATATTTTTGTATCCATTAACCATCCCCGCTCATTTATATGCCTTTCTTCCCAGAGTGTTCCTAAATATCAAGTGCTAACATGGTGCCTGATGTACAATCGGTACTGAGTAGATATTTAAATAAATGTGTGTTTATTAGTTTGCCTCACATAATTTGAAAAACAGCTACAAAAAATAATTAGTTTAGGCCAGGCACAGTGGCATATCCTGTAGTCCCAGCTATGTAGGAGGGTGAAGGAGGAGGATTGTTTGACCCCAGGAGTTTAATTCCAGCCTAGGCGACATAGTGAGACCCCTCCCCTGTCTCTTAAACAACAAAATTAGCTCAGAAATGTCAAAATAAAATTTAAAGAGATGGACTTTACCTTAGAGAAGACCTGGGGCAGGAACTCTGGTGTGTAGGTAACAAATGGAAAGAGTGCTGAGACGTTAGTGAGAACACAAGACAGAATGAGGGGATCCTTGGTGTCAAAGTTTAGGACCATCTGCAACAACTCTATTCCATCATTAACAGGAATTTCCTGTAATACAGACATAAAGAAAACATTGACATGGCTGCCCCTACTCAGACAAAACCACTTTTGCTAAATTTTCTTTAGATTCTATTTTATAAATACATAATATGGTTGCCACACGATTTTATATATTGCTTTTTAACCCCAAAATTTCTAAGTATTACTCCATGTTATTGAAACTTTTCATAAACGGTATTGCCATGTGCCATACTAGGGATGTAGCATTTCTTACTACTAGAAATTGAGAATGTTTCTAGTTCTTCACTATTATAAATACATCTTTGCAAAAAAAAAAATTTTGTCTACATTTTCAATTATTTCATTTGAATAAGAGACTTCTGGGGATGGCTAGAATTATTGGGTCAAAAAGTATAAACTTTTTTTGCAAGAATAGGGTCTCTGTTAAAAAAAAAAATGTATGAATATTTTTCTAAGTCAAGTTAACTTGTTTTTCTTCTTTACAGGTTCTGTCCATTGGTTCTCTACCCAATGTGTCCTTCTTACCATGTTCTCAGAGCAGTATTATTTCCCAAAACCTTTGTTATATAGTAAGCAAAAAAAAAAGTTTACTTAAAATTTTATTTCTTTCCTGTTTATTAGCCACTTTAGTTTCTCCTCTATACATTATGTGATTTTATCTTTTGTCTATTTCTCTACTGGGTTCTAGTATTTTTATTATCAATTTATTTAAAATTTTTATCCCAAAATATTCTAGACATATAAAAAGGTATAAATAACAATTTAGTAAACCCTACATGCTCACTTTAGGAAATACAATGTTACTGATAGAGTTGATCCTCTGTGCATAACACTCCTTTTAGCCCTACAGGTGGCCACTATTCTAGTGGATAGGGCTTATATCTCATAGTTTTGATTTTTTTTATAGTTTTGTACATATTCCTAATTACACAGTATCATATGTTTACTTTTGTAGTTTGCTGTTTTGGATCAACATTACGTTTATGAGAATCATCCTTATTCATAGTATAGCCCTATTTCATTTTCACTGCTCTGTAAATACATTACAATTTGTTCATCTGTTTTTCCATTGGTTGATACTAAGTTTTTTCCCCTTTGGCTTAATATGAATATTGGTGTCTCTGTACACATGCAAGGTTTCTTTGTAGTACAGACCTAGGAGTGGAATTGCTGGTTTGTAACACTAAGTGTCTTCAGCAGATACACTGCCAAATTATTCTTCAAAGTTGTCATGCTAATTGTACTCTATAAGCAATGTCTAAGAGATATATGCTTCTGTTATATTAAGGAAACAATCCCATCTATATTTATTACAAATATTATTCCCGGTTTGCCTTTTAAAGTTTGTTTTTAAAAATTTTAAAATAGGCTGGGCATGGTGGCTCATGCCTATAATCCTAGCACTTTGGGAGATGAGGCAGGAGGATTGCTTGAGGCCAGGAGTTCGAGATCAGTCTCAAACAAGAGAGAGAGCCCGCTTCTACAAAAAATTAGAAAAATTAGCTGGGTGTGGTGGCATGTGCCTGTAGTCCCGGCTACTTGGGAGGCTGAGGCAGGATGATCACTGGAGCCTAGGAGTTTGCCTGGGTGACAGAGCAATACCCTGTCTCAAAAAAAAAAAAGGGAGTTAAAGTCATTAAATTTTTTTTTTTTTTTTTTGGTGATTAGTTTCTCTCCCCACTCCCCCAGCTTTGGACCTTTCCTAAAACAGTTAATTTTCCCTAATGCTATTTATAACAAAATCCAATCCTTGCTTTCTTTGGGATGCTTATATGTGTTCCAAGTTATTTCTGGGTTATCATGTCTCAACGACCTGTGTCTAATGCCAGTACTATACTGCTTTTTAAAAATACTGTAGGTTTTATATTTTACTATCTGGAGAACTAAATCAATCCTCATCTTCTTCAAAATGTGCCCTTTTTTTTTCCTACAGAAGTATTCCCTACATCAATCCATTGCTAAAGTTGCTAAAGCAAGGCTCTATCCAATATTCTCTGATACGTACCACTGGAAATACAAGCCCAGCTAATGCCACTGGGGACTAGATTTTCAACTGTGTTAGCCAAAGAACCTCTTTCACGGAAGTGTAAACAAACATGATAAAAGCTAAGCTGCTATGATTGTCACTGGGGTGGGAAACTGAGGACAAGAAATGCATAGTTTGCAAACCAATGGAATAGGCAATGCTCTGCAAAGTCAGAAATTGATAATTACAAGTGGGAATGTAACAGGCTGAGATCCACTGTGTGAACACCCCTGGGGACATAAAATTTGCTTCAGTAACAAATTGAGTAAGTTCATCATACATAATATTCACCAAACACACTCATCTCTCTTGATCAGAAATGCTTCATTCTGACCCACTTCATTTTGGTGAAGAAAAAAAGAATAGGTTTTAGAGTTAAGCCATTTACATTTAAGTCATTAACAAGGCCAAATACTACCACCCAGAATTTTCCTAAGGAAAAAAGAATTTAGCTGTATTTGTTTTTCTCTCTGCCACCTGTTCTGACTCCTACCAAATTTCTAAAACAATCTGTCACCTTATCCTTTGTTTCAAGCCCACATGTTTCTCTAAACTTTTTTAAGGGGGTACATTTTGACCAACTAGTGTTTGGTATTTTGACCAAATACCATTTCCTATTCAAAGTCGTATTGTAAAATCCAGCCTACAACCAACTAGGCACCTTCCTCTCCCAAATACTGCCAGTCCTTTTGCGAATCTTAAAGACAAAACTTGACAAACTCTGACCATTTCCTTCTGTTGCCTTCAAGCAGGATCATATCCACATGTTTGGATCCATTCAAAGTGTCTAACTTAAATGCCAGAAAAGGAAACAGCAGAGGTGTTTCCCTTGATTTGATAAAGGACTTCCTTGATTTGCCACGCTTATTCTTAAATTAGGTAACAGCCATCTAAACCTGTAAAAGGGCTAACTTAGTAAAAAATGCAGACTTGAATTACGGTTTCTCACCTAGAGTTGGGGAAAAACTCAGAATGCTATCATTTCCTTTTCTTTTTTTGTTATAGCACAACTTATATATTTCAAATGGACAAAAAATTAGTACCGTTTATAGTATGTTAAGATAAACTGCCCTTGAACGGACGCTTTCTTTCCATTACTTTGAAGTCTACAAGAAATATCTAGAAAATTTACTACTTTGGAAAGTGAAGACTGCTTAAATCAAACAGGGGGAAAGGGGAAGGGCTTGTGCTTTTTCTTTTTGATTAATTGCTATAACACTGTTTTTCAGGAAGCTGAGGGAGTTTCATATTTTCTTTTTCTTTTTTGGGGGAGACAGAGTCTTGCTCTGTCACCTGGGTTAGAGTGCAGTGGCATCATTATAACTCACTGCAACCTCAAACTCCTGGGCTCAAGCGATCCTCCTGCCTCAGCCTCCTGAGTAGCTGGGACTACAGGCACACACCACCACGCCTAGATAATTTTTCTGGTTTTTGTAGAGATGGGGGTCTCACTCTTACTCAGGCTGGTCTTGAACTCCTGAGCTGAAGGAATCCTCCCACCTTGGCCTCCCAGAGTGCTAGGATTACAGGTATGAGCCACCCTGCCCAGCCAGTTTCATATTTTCTTTAGACATCATTAGGTGCCAAAGCCCTTGTAGGACAACTTTAATGCTATATGAATGCTGCCATTTTGCTGGCACTGATACGGTTCTTAGGTCCACCACTCCATTAGAACTATTAACTTCATTCATATTAATTTTTGTTACAAATCATAGAAAGGGGGAGCTTCTGGGTATTTAGGTCCACATTCTATTTTAAGGCTATATATTTGGTTTTCATGAATTATCCAAGCCTGTGGTGGCTGCCATCTTGCATTGCTGTCATTCAAAGGCCAGCCCAGAATGCTATCATTTCAAACTGAAGTGAATCAGTATGAAAGCAGATGTAGTTAATGATCCTAAGATCTAATTTGTTAATATGCCACTCATGAGTAGCACTCTGGGAGGCCTAGGTGAGAAGATCACTTGAGGTCAGGAGTTCAAGACCAGCGTGAGCAAAAGCGAGACCCAGTCTCTACTAAAAATAGAAAAAAAAACCGGGTGTGGTGGCGCATGTCTGTAGTCCCAGCTACTCGGGAGGCTGAGGCTCGAGGATCGCTTGAGCCCAGGAGTTTGAGGTTGCTGTGAGCTAGGCTGACGCCATGGCACTCTAGCCTGGGCAACAGAGTGAGACTGTCTCAAAAACAAAAAAAAAAGCCACTCATGAGAAAAAGCACTGTATCTCACTTATCATCAAGGGACTTAGAGATTCTTTTCAAAATTAACCTAGAATACACCAAGATGTAATTATCACAAAATCAGCTGTGATCTAATTAACATGATTAATAGGGTAGGTGCTGCTATTTAAATAATTATAGCTATATGTAAGGTAATGTTCTAAGAGAAGGGTGATAGGTGATATGAAGTACAGAAAAATAAGACCTGTTTATTTAGCATTATTCAGGGAGGGGACACTTATTAGCCAACAAGAATATTCTGGTCCATCTGCCATAAGCTGAAAAGGATGCTTAATGGCAAATATCTCTTAAGATTATCCAATTGAAAGTTGGATATCACTGTCCTCCTTGAAATAGTTACCCTACATGTGGCTCTGTGTGTTATCAGGCTCATCTTATCATACCCTTAAAAATAGATGCTAAATGTTGTAGGGCTTAGAATAAGAGACTGAGTTTTGGTCCCAGGTCTACCATTTACTAGCTACTTGAAATTGAGTATGTTATATAACCCCCTCTAAATCTTGGTTTCCTCTTACATAAGATGCCCATCCACAGATTCTCCTATCCCTTTACTAGTTAAAAAGAGATCAAAATCATTATGCAGTCGACATGGGAAATAGTTACTTACCTCTCTATCTAGTGTTCGAAACATCTGGTTGATCACACTTTCCAAGAAAAAGGTCATGGCTTCCCACTGCACAAATGAAGGGGAGAAGATGGAGCAGAGGCTTCCTTCTCCGGTTCCAGTGACAGGAGAACACGCTTTTAAAATACACAAATGCTTATCAGCATTGAAGGATCACAGAGACACAATGGGGCCTTATAGACGACCTGGTAATTTCACAGTTGAAGGAACAGGGTAATCTAACCCCTCTCAGCTTGGGGAAAGAAAAGAACATGAGTGCTGAAAGCAGAGACATCTTAACAATGACCTATCTGAATTCACTTCTTTGAGCTCTGTTATAAAAACTACTTTTTTTTTTTTTTTTTGAGACAGAGTCTTGCTCTGTCACCTGGGCTATAGAGCACCGTGGGCATGGGCATCAGCCTAATTCACAGCAACCTCAAACTCCTGGGCTCAAGCGATCCTCCTGCTTCATCGTCCCGAGCAGCTGCGACTACGGGCATGCGCCACAATGCCTGGCTAATTTTTTTCTATTTTTAGTAGAGATGGGATCTCACTCTTGCTCAGGCTGGTCTCAAACTCCTGAGCTCAAGGGATCCTGTGGCCTCGGCCTTGACCTCAGCTTCCCAGAGTGCTAGGATTACAGGTGTGAGCTACCACACCCAGCCCATAAAAACTATTCAGAGTACTGAATGAGACTATGCATGTAAGCATCAAAAACAGTGGCTGGCCCATTAGAGACACTTGATAAATATTAGTTTCTTTCCTCCTCCCACTTTATAATCTGTCAATGAGAATCTAAATAATTAAGATATTTAAGACCATAAAGAGGCCAGGCGCTGTGGCTCATGCCTGTAATCCTAGCACTCTGGGAGGCCAAGGCGGGCAGATTGTTTGAGCTCAGGAGTTCAAAACCAGACTGAGCAAGAGCGAGTCCCCGTCTCTACTAAAAATAGAAAGAAATTAATTGGACAACTAAAAATATATAGAAAAAATTAGCCGGGCATGGTGGCGCATGCCTGTAGTCCCAGCTACTCAGGAGGCTGAGGCAGTAGGATTGCTTGAGCCCAGGAGTTTGAGGTTGCTGTGAGTGAGGCTGACACCACGGCACTCTAGCCTGGGCAAACGAGTGAGACTCTGTCTCAAAAAAAAAAAAAAAAAGACCACAAAGAATCTTTCCAATAAAGAAATATCAGATATAAAAGACTGTTTTACATCCAATAGCCTCATCACAATCATAAGGGCTACATTTAGAGAACTTTGCCATCCTCCAACTTCACAGATATTACCAAAGCACATTACTCAAACAGCAAGGCACAAGCAAAAAGATTTACGAATTGCTTTTCTTGCTTCCATATAGCACTCCTTACTAACTTCATCTTGCTACATGTTTGGACCTCTTCAAACTTTCAACTTACCAGATGCCAGAGACATTCAGAGTTGATTAGGAATACTCACAACTGAATGTTAAATCCCATGAATGTGGAAATCAACCATTAGTACGGAGCTTTTCTAAAGTGGTGACTTGCACTAGTTAATTCACCCTTTCTTGCTTCATTAATCCTGTCACACACAGCATGACAGACAGACAGAAAATTAACTGGCTGATGCATTTGGGTAGGGGGGTTTATTTTGATTCTATATAAAGTGGAATTTCCCAAAGGCTTTGAGGTGGCTGAACAATATGGGAAGTCCCTGTAGTGTTCCTATTATGCCTAACAGGAGATGGTGCTAACATAATAACTTGGTTGAAAAGTTTTTAAAAGTTAGGTCTAAACATGCAATTTGTTAAGATGGTGCCTGAAACGAAGCAATAAAATAAACAATTGGTTGATTTTGTCAGGAAAGAAAAATGGGCTGGGTGAGGTGGCTTATACCTATAATGCTAGTACTTGGGGAGGCCAAGGTGGGAGGATTGCTTGAGCCCAGGAGTCTGAAGTTGCAGTGAGCTATGAAAGCAAAACTGACAAGAACCTGGTTTTACCCTATTTTAAACAGATTTAAAACGTGGTGCTACCTGCTTTGTGTCAGTCAATGAAAATGCTCACTCCCTAGGAGGGAATTAGGCAGTGAGCAAAGCTATTTTTTTTTTTTTTTGAGACAGAGTCTCACTCTGTTGCCCAGGCTACAGTGCTGTGGCATCAACCTACCTCACAGCAACTTCAAACTCCTGGGCTCAAGTGATCCTCCTGCCTCAGCCTCCCGAGTAGCTGGGACTACAGGCATGCACCATCATGCCCGGCCAGTATTTTATATATATATTTTTAGTTGTCCAGCTAATTTCTTTCTATTTTTTTTTTTAGTAGAGACGGGGTCTTGCTTTTGCTCAGGCTGGTCTCAAACTCCTGAGCTGAAACAATCCACCCGCCTCAGCCTCCCAGAGTGCTAAGATTACAGGCGTGAGCCACCAGACTCAGCCTCTAAAGCATTGTTCTGATATGTGGCTCAGGCTTATTTCCTATGTATAGTTTTGATACTGTTACAATACTTCACTAATGTTTAATAATGAAAAAAAACTTACAATTCATGGATCCAGCATCAACAGAAGTTGATAGCTGATACTTTAGCCATTCCGCAGCCATCTGGAAGCTAGTCTTGGGATCCAAACGACATGCCAACCTCATCACCTCTCCTTGTTGGGCCCGGGAGGCTGCCAAGGGAAAAAACATGAAGGGAAGGACATGAATCAGTAACTAGCATAAAACAGATAATTAATGTTTATTCATTTACCATTCCAGTGAGAAAGTGTTCAGAGAAACTGTTTTATAGACTTGTGCTTTAAATATAACAATCACTCAGTAAGACTTTATTCAATAATGAATCTAGAAATTTTCAAAAATAAATGATCTGTGGAAGCTGTCTTACCAGCCAGGTCCTGTAAGTGGCAAATTAAAATCAGTCTCCCATTTCTATTGGAATTAAAAGGAAATCAGGTTGGTGGGAATGTAAAATGGTACAGCTGCTGTGGAAAATAATTTGGCAGTTCCTCAAAATATTAAACATGGAATTGTCATATTACCTAGCAATTCTACTCCAATACACAAAAGCTTATATGCAGATACTCACAGCAGCATTATTTGTAATAGCCAAAAAGTGGGAAGTAACTCAAATGTTCATCAACTGATGAATAAATAAAATGTATCTATACAATGAAATACTATTATTGGCAATAAAAATAAATGAAGTACTGATATATGCTACAACATGGATGAATCATAAAAACATTAAGCGAAGTGAAAGGAGGCAGTCACAACAGACCACGAATTGTATGACTGCATTTATATTAAATGTTCACAATAGGAAAAACAGAGACAGAAAGTAGATTACCAGCTGCCCAGGGCTGAGAGGGATGAGAAGATTAAGGGAAAATATTCTAAAATTGATTGCTGTGATGACTGCTCAATTCTGTACAAATGCTAAAAACCATTGAACTGTATACTACAAATGGGTCAATTGTATGGTAAACGAATTTTATCTCAACAAAGCTGTTACTTAAAAAGAAAAAAAGCCAGGTGTGGTGGCTCACCCCTATAATCCCAGCACCTTGGGAGGCCAAGGCAGGAGGATTGCTTGAGTCCAGGAGTTTGTAACCAGGCTGAGCAAAATAGCAAGACCCCATCTCTCAAAAAAAAAAAAAGTATCAGAAGAGCATGGTGGTATGTGCCTGCAGTCCCAGCTACTCTGGAGGCTGAGAGGAGGGAGGATTCCTTGAGCCCCGTTCAAGGCTGCAAGGAGCTTTGATCACCACTGCTCTCCAGCCTGGGCCACAGAGAAAACCCAAATCAATCTTTTGGGGAAGAAAGAACCACAAGGTAAGATGATATTTAATCCTAAGTATGAAAAAAATTCAGAAGTATCTTAAGTATGGTTAGCATCCCTAAATATCAATGTCCAAACACTGCGTGTTTGTGGTGTAGAACAAAGAATATTACACCTGGAATGCAGGCCTTGCACCCTTCTGCAATGGGAAACTAGAGCTTAAGCATGCTGCCATCCAGATTTGAGGATCTTGATCTTTAATAAGAACCCCAAGCAACAGGCACCATGATTCATAACATTAGATGCCATCCTGAGACTGCTGGGAGAAATGTTAGGGCAGTATCACTTACAGTTGAAGAAAGCATTGAAGTCCTCATCGCTATCAAAATCGAATCGAGAATATTCACAGCTGGGGCTGTCTGTTTTAGAAGGAAAGCCCATCTGGAAAGAGAAAGGTAATTGGGGTAGGGAATGAAAATGGACCTAATGAAAGAGTACTTAGGCTTCAGAAGCTCAAGCACTTCTTGATTTAAAAATCAACGGTTTTGGCCGGGCGCGGTGGCTCACGCCTGTAATCCTAGCACTCTGGGAGGCTGAGGCGGGCAGATTGTTTGAGCTCAGGAGTTCGAAACCAGACTGAGCAAGAGCGAGACTCCGTCTCTACTAAAAATAGAAAGAAATTAACTGGACAACTAAAAATATATAGAAAAAATTAGCCGGGCATGGTGGCGCATGCCAATAGTCCCAGCTACTTGGGAGGCTAAGGCAGAAGGATCGCTTGAGCCCAGGAGTTTGAGGTTGCTGTGAGCTAGGATGATGCCACGGCACTCTAACCTGGGCAACACAGTGAAATTCTGTCTCAAAAAAAAAAAAAAAAAAAAAAAAAATTAACGGTTTTGAGTGAGATTTTCATGATAAATGACTACTTTGGTTCTATCGGAAGTTGACAGTTTGCTCCCAGCTCCAATATTCCTGAGAGTTGTAGAAAACAGAACACTTTTAGTTGATACCTTCCTCCAAGTTCCTCAGGGAGAATTAAATTCTGGAATTTGTTTAGGGTCTATAAGTATGAAGGTATCTCAACACAAAGTGATAATTCAGCATGCAATAAGGAAGAAAGCATTGAGAACTACTTGCTTCATTAAATGCTGAACACTGAGAACACGTACAACTTTAAGTACTGAAGACCATGGCAAAGAATGTTCTAGGTAAATTCCCTGAGCAAATAAGGGGACCCTTGAATGGGTCCCATTCTCTGACTTTACATACCAAGATTAAGAATCTGTCACCTGCAAGAGCGCTTAGCAGATCTCAGGAAATTTAGGAGCAACTCTCCAACGACGTAGTGAGCAATCTTTGCTTCCACTCTCCCTCCCTTCTCATTTGCTTTCCGGACTCTCACTTGGCCTTCAGAAACAATCCTCAGATATGACCTCCTCTTGGAATCTTCCTAATTCCACCCTCTTTATGTATTTGCAAATTTTGCTTTTAAACCCCTGGCAATTATCACATGGTATGGTCACCGTTCTTGTCCAAACATCTAGCCCAAGTTATATATGCTTGATATATAACTGCTCCAAAACATGGAAAAGCCATAAGAACCACTATGGACTGCTTTCTTCCTGAGAAATAAAAATAGGCCCAAGGAAGGGATCTTTGTGACTAAGAAAGGGCTGTCAATAATGCCTCATTATTATGTATATTCACCTACACTCCACACGTTTAGATTCCTATTATATACCTTGACCAAGTTAGTCATAGAAGCACGAAGATATTTCGGTATCATTGGTAATAGCAAAGGATCACGAGACAGGATCTCGTGACGGAAAAGGGCTCCCCAAGTCATCTGAGTTGAAGAGCGCAGAAACTAAAGGGAAAAAAAAAAAAAAAGAAAAGAAAACCTCAGTTCAAGTATTTGAATGCTACAGAACCAAGATTATTACTTAACTTAGCAGTTATCAACTACATTTTTTTCATAGAAATAAATCTCTACGATACTTTGAAATGGTCTCTACTATAGCGCATCAGTAATGACTGCTCACTATAGAGGATATGGGTCAGGTGTAATTCCTGGAGTGTGGGTTAACCTTTATCACTCTCTCCTCTATGCAAGAAAGGATAACGGAATCTCAGAGTGATATCAGAAGGAAAATCTTGAACTGGATGAAATTAATTTTGTAATAACACAATTAATTAGACTTCTGTTTTTGTAACTTTCAGTTTTATAATTTTAGTACCAAATCACCAAGGACACACCTCACTTCTGACTTACCATAATCCGAATATTACCTGAGGGGAAAAGCTGCCGATCTAGACAGTGCAAAGCTTGGCTCGGAAGAAGAGCCAATAATTCTCTTAATGAAATGACACTATGAGTGATTCCCTAGGGCCTGAAGAGTCAAATTTTACACATGAGCTGCAATATTACTTCAGGCTTAATTTTGGTTCACCTAACTAAAGTTTTGAAAAGTTACCTGCATAAAGTTTACCTGACTTGGGTGGGTTGTGAAAGCAAGAAAAGATTCCAGGTATTTTCCAAAGTTCGCTGGTGTTTCTACATCAGAATCTACACCCTGCAGGAGAAAAAGACCACTACGTTAATGATGTTGATGGGTGATGAGGGGAGGAGCAGGGGAGTAATGCAAACAGATAAATTAAACCCTCGGAAAAGTGTGTTCTGAAAGGACTTTGTACATCTTTTGGCTAATATACAGGAAAGCTACTTTACCCCCTCAATCATCATCAAAACTCACCCTGTGGTCAAACAGTAAAAGGAAACATTCATTTCAGAAATTAGAGAAAGAAAAAAAATTCATTTTACTTCTTCAGTCCTGGCCTACTCATATCTCTGTGACCCAAGCTATTAAATAACCACTCAATGGTGTATGTCTTATGCCTGAAATTATCCTCTCTAACCAATTAAACCACCACAAAAAGATGTAACATCAATTGCAAACGTCTATCTTCCTACTTAAAAGACTGAGTATTAAATATTTCCCTAATATTTAATAAACCTAAAACAGGTTTTTCTAGGTCAATCAGTCTAAAGTTTTCTTTCATGATCCAATATATCCATTAGATTGGGAAAAGGGGTTCTTTATTCAAGTCCATGTTTCATGGGCTAAGAACTTAAAAGGGTAATGCCCTCAGCAGACTGATGTTCTACAAGTACCAAAATTCGAAAGAATAGTAATACTGACTTCATGAAGTAATAGATGTAGATGTTTGCTGTTGATATTAATAATTCTATTTTTGTTTAAAGAAACCGGTATCTTTCAAACATTATATTAAAATTATTCAATCCATGGAATCACATGAAATGATATGTAGGGCGATGCCCCGTCAGACTAAAATCCATGGCATCTGCAACCTCTTATGAAATATAACTTTCTAAATGCTCTCCCCAAATGGCCCTGAAACTCTCCAGAAAACAAGCAATAGCTCACCAGCAATGCACACAGCTGACTGCCCAGTGCACACAACACCTGACAGAGTCTCTTCAGGAAGACATAGTGTTTTTCTACCAAGCCTCCTCCATCAGCAGTCCTGTAAGATGAGAGAATTCCTTATACCACTGACAAAATAAAAAGGACTGTAATAAAAACATCACTTTGTGTCTCATTTCTCCAAGTCACTTAGTTCAGGTTTATTATTTAAGAATCCAAATAGCTCTGCTAAATTAAAAAAAAAAATTATTTGGTGGCAAAACCTGATCTGAAATAATATAGGACTATTCACAGCAACAGCAATTAATAACAGTATGAACAGCAGCCATATGAGCTGCCTTCTGGAGGCAGTAGAGTATAATGTAAAAAGCAGGGGCCTTGGGGAAAATAAACCCTAGGCTCTCATGATGCAGAAGGGCGGTATGGTGTTCCGGTTTCCAGTGCAGGCTCTGCAGCCTGACTGCCTGGGTTTCAATCATAGCTTAACTAACCATGGGTGTGGTATGGTACCCATAGCACAAATGGAAGTGGGACACCTCAGTGTAAATGTCATCGTCTCTATGGAACTAAGAAATGGACCTAGAAGCAGTAACTACAATGGCTACCCAAAAGGCATGTTATTCATTTAATTAACAGGACTCCTTAAAAACAGAGCTGCAGTCCACGTAGGAAAGAAAGCCATAATAAATGTGTATTAGAACGGATAGCCAAGCGATTTTAAGTAATACATGTGTCTCACACCTTTACATTTCTCCATGGGACCAAGAGTAAGTGAAGAGTATTGAAAAAAGCAACAGCTTTAACTATTTGTAATACACAGTTTTACCTGACTTCCTGAGCAGAAACACATATCGGGAAATGCTTTAGTATTTTCCAGAGCAACTGGAAGAAAATAAGCAGAAGCCATTCCACCCACACATTGCTTAACAATAGTGATAAACTTTGAGAAATGCATCATTAGGCAGTTTCGTTGTCATCGTACACAGATTATAGTATACTTACACAAACCTTGACGGTATAGCCCACTACATACCTAGGCTATATGGTATAGCTTATTGCTCCTAGACTATAAACCTGTATAGCATGTTAGTGTACTGAATATTGCAGGCAATTGTAATGCAATGGTTAAGTATTTGTGTGTGCTTCTAAACATAAAAAAGGTACAATAAATGGCTGGGTACAGTGGCTTATGCCTGTAATCCCAGTGCTTTGGGAGGCTGCAGCAAGAGGATCACTTGAACCCAGGAGTTTGAGGCTACAGTGAGCTATGATTCCATCATTGCACTCCAGCCTGGGCAACAGAGCAAGATCCTGTCTCTGAAAAAAAAAAAGAAAAAACAAAAGAAAAAAAAAAGGCTGGTCTGAGTGCAGTGGTGTTTACAACTAATTGATCACAGCCAGTTACAGATTCCTTTGTTCCTTCGCCACTCCCACTGCTTCACTTAACTAGCCTTAAAATAAATAAAAAATTTAAAAAAAGAAAAAAAGTTACAGTAAAAATACAATATAAAAGATAAAAATTAGTATGCCTATATGGAGCATTTACCATGAATGGAGCTTGCGGGACTAGAAGTTGCTCTGAGTCACTGGGTGAGTAGTAAGTACCGTACACTAATGCAGACTTTGTAAAACACTGTCCACTTAGGCTACCCTAAATTTATTAAAAAATTTTTCTTTCTTCCATAATGAATTAACCTTAGCTTACTATAACTTTTTTACTTTATAAACTTAATTTATTAAACTTTTTTTGACTCTTTTGTAATAACACAAGTTTAAAGCACAAACACATTGTACGGCTATACAAAAATATTTTTCTTTCTATCCTATTCTATAAACTTTTTGCTATTTTTAAATTTTTTTAAACTCTTTAAACTTTTTTGTTAAAAACACAAACACACACATTAGCCTAGGCCTACACAAGGTCAGGATCATCAATATCACTGTCTTCCACCTCCACATCTTGTCCCACTGGAAGGTCTTCAGGGGCAATAACACGCATGGAACTGTTATCTCCTATGATAACAATGCCTTCTTCTGGAATACCTCCTGAAGGACCTGCCTGAGGATGTTTTACAGTTAACATTCTTTTTAAATAAGTAGTACGCTCTAAAATAATGATGAAAAATATAGTAAATACATAAAAGTGATCTAGTTGCTTAATATTATCGAGTATATGTACCGTACATAATTATATGTGCTGTACTTTCATATGACTGGTAATGCAGGCTTGTTTATACCAGCATCACCACAAACACGTGAGTAATGCAAGGCACTGTGATGTTACGATGGCTATGATGTTACGAGGCAATAGGAATTTTTCAACTCCATTATAATCTTATGGGACCACCGTTGTATCTGTGGTCCATCGTTGACTGAAATGTCGTTACGTGGTGCACGACTGTATTTCAGTACATAAAATGTGTTTTATGCACACATCTCTCAGTTTATTCCTGCTGCTTCCAAGAGCCTCGGCACTTCAGGCATTGATTACTTTGAGGAGGACAGCAGGGAAGAACACCTGGAGTTCTGCACTCAAGGCAGGCCCTAGGACAGACTCTGGTACGGCAGATCGGAAAAGTCTCAGGCCCAGACACCAAGGTTACTTGGAAGCCCATGGATCATAGGAAGCAGAAAAGAAAATCAAGGAGATAGGTTGCCTGTGGAGAATTGTAAAAGTAAGTGGGTGCTGAGTCAATGCCACAACTTATTTCCAGCATAAGGTCTTCGAAAAGGTTGAATAGTCCTTTTAAGATTGCCTGATTTTCTCATCCAAAAGCACTGTCAATTGACAGTTAGCATTTAGATAGGAGCTTTAGACATATCCAAATAAGATCTAAAAATGACAAAGAAATTAGAAAACACACTGAAAAATAAAGAAAGCCAGAAACAGTGGCATATGCCTGTAGTCCCAGTTACTCAAGGGGCTTGCTTATGCCCAGGAGTTTGAGACCCTCATCTCTTAAAAAAAGAAAGGAAAACAACAGATACTCACTGTGCAGCAGAGAGTATGTAATGCATGGCAACATCTCCAAATAAGACCATCAGGGGCTTCCGGTCTTCCAATTTGCCCTAGACCCAATTTTAGGGGAACACAGTCACACAAACTATTATTATTAAAAGCCTCAAAGTACTGACATCTTCTATACCTATATAATCAAATATACTGACTTCATAATTTATTATATACCCCAGGGCTTAATGAACACTGCAAAAAAAGCCAATTCTTTAAAACCAAATCTGGATAAGACTTACATTTTAAATGTGTTGGGCAATAATACTGATATGACAGCAAAGTAAATTACATCCATAGGCCGGGCGCGGTGGCTCACGCCTGTAATCCTAGCACTCAGGGAGGCCAAGGCGGGTGGATCGTTCTGAGCTCAGGAGTTCGAGACCAGCCTGAGCAAGAGCGAGACCCCGTCTCTACCAAAAATAGAAAGAAAATTAATTGGACATCTAAAAATATATATAGAAAAAATTAGCCTGGCATGGTGGCGCATGCCTGTAGTCCCAGCTACTCGGGAGGCTGAGACAGTAGGATTGCTCAAGCCCAGGAGTTTGAGGTTGCTGTGAGTTAGGCTGATGCCACGGCACTCACCCCAGGCAAGAGAGTGAGACTCTGTCTCAAAAAAAAAAAAAAAAAAAAAAAAAAAAAAAAAAAATTACATCCATAGATAATATTCCTATAGAGAAAAAGTTATGGTCCCAATTATTAGCCAAAACAGATACAAAGCCAGTATAGCTACCATCTGATTCCTAGACATATACTAAATGAGCTTTAAACTTTAACATTACTTTTATTTCTTAAGTATAAAGTGCCAAGAATCACAGCTGCTTCAAGAAGCAAGCTGCCTAACGAATCTCTGCCAGTGGGTCCCTAGAATACTGGCAAACTCCTATCCAAAGGGGTTGGAAGTAGGCAGTAAGTTGGCCTCAAGGAAAAAAAAACTCCTAACTTTTAAATGTCTTTCTATGACAACATGCAATTAAACATACACATAGCCTACCTCAGAGACTCTAAGGATAAAAGTCAGTTTGAAGTGGTGTCTTACTTTTCTGCTGACTGCAATGAGAAGACACTCAGCTGCTCCCAACTGAAGTTCCTGTTCATTCAGAAGCAGGCACAGTACCTCCAGGAGTTTACAGTTTTCAGCAGTAATGTGACTCATAGACACCCAGTCAATGTAGCCTGCTAGAGTATTCAATGCTGCAACTCCTACTCGACAGTTTGCTTGAGCCTGCATGAGTAGAAATAACTGTTGACCATGAAGTCCTCACTAATGGAAAAGGAAGTAGTGGTTATAACTGAATTTCTGTTTTCTAATTCTAAAAAGAAAACTATTTTTTAAAAAATGTACTCATAGTAAGACCGTGTCTCTATAAAAAAATAAAAAAGGTTTTCAATAGGTTTTCATCTGATACAGGCAGCAACATAATTAAATGAATGTAATTTATGACCACAGATGTATGAGCATAATTATAGGAAAACCATGTATACAAAAATATTAGATGCCAAATGCATCAAAATAATGGCTGTTCAGTAAATGTACAAATATGGTTGATTTTTATCCTTGCATTTCAAATTCAAACAATGGCATTCTCAATATCCATCAATAAGACCACACTGGCATCTATGGCCATCTCATCTTTTTCAAGAAATCCTAAATGTTACAATCTTACCTCCCACCACAGCTCAGTGATCAAAAACAAAACACAAGTAAAGCCGAGGTCACCTTGCACTAGGTGTATATGCATCCCCTCACCTGAAAGCCTCAAAAAAGTCTCCTTCCAACCCCACAAAGAGGTCTTACCTTGGACTCCTGAGAAGTATCTGTCTTCTGAAAAAAAGGCACAAGGATTCAATGTTGTTAATGAGTAAAAGGCTACATGGTGACTTTCCACCCCTATAACCAAGGCCCTTGAATAATGAGTCTTCAATACAGATGCGATTTTTAATCTTGGAAAAGAATACAACTTTACTAAGAACACATAACTGATATTACCCTAAGAACAGGTTAAAGCCAGAAACATAATTAAATGAATGTAATTTATGACCATGGATGTATGGGCATAACTATAGGAAAACCATGTATACAAAAATATTAGATGCCAAATGCATCAAAATAATGGCTGTTCAGTATATGTACAAATATGGCTGATTTTTATCCTTCTATTTCAAATTCCATAGAATGTTACATAACGTTTACAATTTACAATCACATAAAATAAATATTTTCCTAAGGAACTTCTGAAAATAAAATTAAGAATAACTCCTGAAGATGATTAAAGAAGGAATATGAGCAAGAATAATAATTCTGAAATACCTGGAAATCTGTCACGATTCATATCATAAAGGATTTGTTTTACAATTCCTTTTCTGAACTTTCAAATAATTTTTTTTAATAAAGAACAATTATTAATCCCTCATCACCAGTCAAGCAGAGATGTTAACAGGAGCGGAGATGAGTAGAACCCTCATACCAGCATCTACTGATGCTGCCCCAGAAAGAAAAGGGATTTAAGTGATAACAGCCAAGTCCAGCCTCCACCCTCCATGCCAACAAATCCTCCATGCCCCTTGGGACCACTGCAGGAGCCAGGGGACGGGACAGAGAAAGAGAGCCCATTCATTCCATGTTTGTTTATCATTCAATCTATACCTCAATTGGGAAGATGAAGGGATGGAAGTAGAGAAGGAACTAGGAATGAAGTTAGAATGTGCTCTCGTCCTGGGCAGAAGTAGAAGCCCGGTTTAACAGATGGAGAGAACTGAAACCAAGGCTAAGGAAGGAGACCACGGTATATATTTCTAACTTGTGTCAGAGCCATCACCAGCCAGTCCTACTCTGGCACATGCTCCATTGGCTAGATATCTAGGGTATCTAACTATTCATGATTTGAAAGTATTTGAAAACCAATGGACTTTACTAAATATTATAGGTGGGAACAGTTTTTCAATGCTACGGAGTTATGATGCTTTTCTTATAAAATACATGGCCATTTATCTTTTTATTTTTTTAGAGAGAGTCTCCCTCTGTTGCCCAGGCTAGAGCACCATGGCGTCAGCCTAACTCACAGAAACTTCAAACTCCTGGGCTCAAGTGATCCTGCTGCCTCAGCCTCCCCAGTAGTGGGGACTATAGGAACGTACCACTGCGTCCAGCTCATTTTTTCAATTTTTAGTAGAGATGGGGGTCTCACTCTTGCTCAGGCTGGTCTCAAACTTCTGAGCTCAAGTGATCCTCCCGCCTCAGCCTCCTGGTGTGCTACGAATATAGGTGTGAGCCACTGTGCCCGGCCTCCGTTTATCTTTAAAATGCAAATAACTGAAGGCTGGCGCAGTGGCTCATGCCTGTAATCCTAGCACTCTGGGAGGCCAAGGTGGGAGGATCACTTGAGCTCTGGAGTTTGAGACCAGCCTGAGCAAGAGCGAGACCCCCATCTCTACTAAAAATAGAAAAAAGAAAAAAAAAAAAAAAAAAAAAAAGAAAAAAATGCAAATAACTAAAAACTATTTAAAGTGTAACTCTACTGGTCCTAACTTACCCAAGAAAGTTCCTTTGATAGTCTACAAATACCATATCAGTGTTCGTAATTTCCCAAGAGTAATTTCTTAATTCATCTCATGTAGATGATAATCAGAGATGTGGCTATCCTGCTGAGTTGAAATACCTTCTTTCCTGTCAAATGCTAACCTTTCCAATCAAGAGTTCTTCCCTAATAAAGAAAATAATATTTACTGAGAGCCATCACCACTATTCTATTGCTATTTCTTAGACTATAAAATACAGCAGATTCAGGAAAAATTGTCCTGTGTCTTACAGTCTAATAACTCAACTTAGGGATAAAACACATCTGAGCTTCTGCCCATTTCCCAAAGAAGTTGGTTCATGTTATAAAAAGTATGGGCAGGTTCTCTCTATACAATTGTTCCCCTTCTCCTAAGAGTTAAATTTCCTAGGGGAAAACAAAAAGAATACTCTTCCCCCACCCCCCAACCCTCAGTAGACATAGGTTTTTAAATGCAAATATTTTCTGGATGCTTTCTTCTGAAGAATCTTGGGGAATTATTTTGGAGAAAGACTCTAGTATAGTACAAAGAATGGGTTATAAATTCCACTAAAATCATTTATCAGAGAAAGGATCTTCAACATTACTCTCTAAACCTTTGGAGATAACACCTTCTGACTTTAGGGTTGTTTTGAGGATTAAATAACATATAAAGTGAAATGAGTACAGCCCTCCCTATCTGCAGATTCAACCAACCTCAGATAAAAAATATTTGGAAAATAACAATACAACAATAAAAACACAAAATTAAAATAATATAGCATAATAATTTATATAGCATTTATACTATATGGGATATTATAAGTAACCTAGAGATGGCTTAAAATATACGGAAATATGAGTAGGTTATATGCAAATACTAAGCCATTTTACATAAGGGACTTGAGCATCCAGGCATTTTGGTATTGGGGTGGGGGACCAGAGCCAATCCCCTAAAGATACCAAGGGATGACTGCATATAGCATATATTAGGTACTCTCTGTGAGTTCCTTCCCACCCTAACAGTTCATAGTACGTTTTCCTCATCATTTACATTAATATCTAATGCTTCTCTAAAAATGGACCCAATATAGCAGCCAA
>RJWJ010027460.1:0-22172 GCA_004363605.1 Indri indri
AAAAATTTGTTAAGAGGTTAGATTTCATGTTATATGTTTTTTACCATAATAATAATAAAAGCTCAGCTCATCACAAGGTCACTAAAGTGGGTATTGACCAATCTCATCATTTCAATCAGTGTTCAAATTCTCCTATTCTTTGGAAGGTTAGACAAGGACACCCATGTCAGTCTCTCCACTGGACCTCAGGATGTAGAAAAGGGTGTTGTGATTCATCTGGCTTCATCTTCACTGCTGGTCCCCAGATTCCTCATCTTTTAGGGGAATAACTTATTCCACAGGAGGAGACACCAATAGGTAGCAGTCTGTGTGGAGGTATGGAAACCTACTCCCAGTTTCCACTCTAAATTGAGACCAAGTTGCACAACAAAGGGAAGCCCTGGACCTCCGCCCCAGCCTCCGCACGACGTTTCATGATAGCAGCAAGACAAGCTCTGGGTTACAGGACCGAGTGCGAGGCTTGGTTTGCCACATCCTGGCTACATGACCCGAGCAAGTGATTTCACCTTACTGAGCCTCAGTCTCCTCGTTTGTCAAACCAGGTCAATAAAACTACCATAGGGGACAGCTGGAGGCATTCAGTGAAATGATGCAGACAAGGAACTTAGCACACTAATCATTGTTGGCTGTGACTATTGGTATTATCACGCTTTGCTGTGGTTGAATTCGGGTTACACAACTCTAGGCTGTCATAGTTTACGCATTCTGTCTCCAAGGCAGAAATTGGAAGCAATGCCCATAATGTGTCAAAGGGTTTTAAATGACTTCTCCCAGCATATAGGGCTGTGGCTCTGAGTGATTTGCACAGGGCTCTCCTTCAGAAACAAGTCCCAAAGCCAAGAGTAAAAGTGACCCCTTTCTAATAGTTTATCCAACAGTCTTTACCGGGCCTGTAGCTCGATAGTAGGTACCTCTTTAGATGTGACTTGAGTTCCTCGTTTTATTGCAGTTCCCAACCCAGACCAACACACTCATTCTCACACTTGCCTGTTCACTGTGAGCATGAATTTGTGACTTCTGATCCAATACTGCTGTATTTTATTTTCAGCATTTAAAAAAGTGTATGTTTCCCCCAAATGCTTGAATAATACACATGGATGATGTCTCATGGTTTTAGGTAGCTCTGATGTTCTACGTACACTTGCTGGGATTCCAGATACCTCAGTTTTAAGGCACAGCTAAAGGCAATTTCTGTGCTCACGATCAAACCTGGTAAAGAATGCAAGGCCCTCTTCCTTCTAGTGAATAAAAAGGAATCCCAATTCTCAACAACAGACAAGAATTGAAGGGGCCTCTTTTCCCAGATCTCTCTAAGAAAGAGTTTTAAAACTGTAAGGCTAATCCTCATCCAAACAACTTCAAATCAGATGGATTTTTTTGTTTTAAATCCATCCTAAAAATCTATCAAGTCTTTACTATCAAGCCGCTCTTGAATAATAACAAAATAAGGCTTTCAACTCCTAGTGGCTTTTTGTTTTTGATTTTTTTCTTGTAATGCCCAAATCACATCTTGCTTGGCAAAGACTTTTTATTATTTTTTATTTTCTTGATTCATAGGTCCTTAATGAAAGCAAAATTCAACCTTACATTGGTCTTGTATGAATTAGGGACCGTGTAAACAGTACTTAACAGTTCTAATTGAAGGTCAGTAAATCCCCAAGAGATTAAATGAATCCTGCAGGAAGCCGTGTAAATCTCCCTCTCTTTTATGGCAGAACAGCCAAGCCCCCAGCCTGCCTTGTGCAAGGCTTAATAAACATGGTATGCATCTAATCAAAACCATTTTGCACCCAAAGGGGTTAAGGGTGTAAATCACAATTACTCTTGGCACTAAACCCTTGGCCCAGAGAGGCCCAAGGTTGCCAAATACCATCAGGAGCTAACTTCTAGGACTTGGTTAGCTGTCTGGCACGGGTTTCCAGGCCTGAGTGTCCAGCCTGCTTCTCAGCGGGAGAATCCAGATGGGAGTATAAAATCTGAAAAGGATAGCGATTTTAAGTGACCCTCTTGCTCTCTCTGCTTTCTTTACTCTTTGCCAGTTCTGGCTTGATCAAAAAGAAATTATCAATTCATAGATGTCAATGTCTAGATCTGCCCTTGAAGGGCCATGAATTCATTCGTCGCATCCAGACACACACCATTTTTAAAAAGGATGGTGCAAAGTCCCGAGTACCTAGCTGAAAGCAACCCAAAGTGAAGAGCAAAATCGAACTTGGGAATGTCAAGAAGGGTAGCTCGGCCTTCTCACTTGCATCTGAATACCAAAGTAAGGACAATGTTATTCTCCAGCACAACTGAACACTACAGTTATGAATGAATAAAAGGAAATAGTAAGAGCAAAAGGAGGTCTGTGATCTTGGGTACTGGAGAAACCAGGGCAAGGGAAACTCTTCAACATTTCCTCCAAAATTCAGGGTGAGTGCCATCCCGAATCTGTTGTATCTACTAAATCGGATCCTGGATCATCCATCACAGTGGACATTATTCTGTCCATTTCACACATAGGTAAACTGAGGCTCAGGGAAGAAAAATTGTGTCTTCGAGGAGCCTGGGTTTCAAAGCCAGGTCTACAACAACTCCAGAGACCACTCTCTGTCCTGACATGCTGCTTCTTAGAAAAATAGGAACATACTTAGCTGATCTTCAGAAAGACTCATATGAAAGGGAAGTGATAACCAAACTGCTAAAGAATAGCTTTTCGAAGGCAGAGGGTGAAACTAAGAAAGTTCTGGAATAAGACTAAGGAGCTCAGAGATGTCGACTAGTCAGTGTTCTAAGGCTTTCTCAAGATGTGCTCCGAGGGCTGCTACCAATCAGGGTGGCCTTTTGAATAATACCTATTTGCCATCCCGGATGTAGCCAGCAATGGGAGAATCACCTAAATGCTCATTTCCAATTTGGCAAGTTGCTGCCCTGGTCACAGCCCCTGTGGCCGTGCTGAATAGGAGCTCTCTACCCGCTTTCTGACATCTAACCTGAAAATTGACTAAGGCAATCCTGGGTGACCCTGGATTTCCTCCAAAGTGGCTCCCCATGACTCAGAGCCATGTCTTTTCACCATCGCACAAATTGTCCCAAATGACCTCGGAGCTCACTGCCAATGGCTTCTTCCTTGACATTTTGGAACTCATTAGCATGTATGGCCACATCTGTCCTTTCATCCTTTTTTCCCTTCCTCCCTCAGCAGTTTTGGAGCATCTTGCCTTTGAGTCTTTGTTGGTGCATGAATTAGTCACTCTGAGTCACAAGGATGAAGCAGTCTCAGGCCACCTTATAAATAAAAAGAGGGTTTTTTGTAAGGCGAACGGACACTTTAGGTTTACCAACTGAAACCTAACAGAACCCTGATTTGATCCAGGTATCCACTCCATTCCCATCTCCAGAGGTGGTAGCTGCTTAGTCTAAGTCAATAAGCATCCTTTATTAATCTAGGGGGCCCATATTATCTAAGCTGGTCCAACCTGACTGGTGGGAAGGACTTTCTGTCCATGTGAGTGTCAAACAGTTTCTTCTCTCTCAATCGCTAAGTCCATGTGTGATCAAAAAACCCCACTGCATTGTATCTGGGGGTTGCCATGTTGTGACCACGTGTAGCACCAGCGAGCCTGAGGATGAAGCCACAAGTGAAGATGGACTAAAGAATGATACTGAGTCACTGGAGATGTCACTGAGCTGCTCACCAATCCATGCCCGGAGTACACCCTACCTTGGACTCTTGTGACATGACATTACAACTTTAATTATTGCCTAAGTTTGAGTGGGAGATTTCTGCGACTCCCAGCCAAAAGCACCCTAACTGGTATGTAACAACACCTACGGTCAGAAGCGAGAACTGAAAGCGATTTTACAGCTCAAGAACTGACCATTCCCTCTGCCTCTTCCTCCCTTATAACCTGCCCACTCCATTCTCCTTCCTTCCCCAGCCCCCCAGCAGTGCTCTTCCCAGTCCCCATCCAAATTTATCCGCAACAGGCCATTTTTGCTACAGGCCACTGCATCAGCCCCCAGCCAGCCCGTGTTTGGATCACCACGGATCAGACGTGCACATGACTCAGAGACTGCCAGTTACTCCTCGGTAGCCATCCACCCCTTTTTCTTTAGCAACAGAATCCATCAGTTTTTAACTGGGCATGTGGCCACCTATGTAGAAACTGTGTTCTTTTCAACTTCTTTTGAATCTAAGTCATGGCCATGTGACTAGGTTCTGGTCAAAGGGAAGTCAAAAGAGGTGATCATCCATGTCCTAAAAGGGAAGAACCTGCCTTCTGAGCCTCCTTTCCCCCATCCCGTGGTGCAGAATGCAAAGTCAATGGTGGGGCGGGAGCAGCCGTCTTAGACCAGAAGACGACACCGAGTGCTAACGCAGACACGTGAGACAGAAGCAGCTTGGGATGGGGACTCCATCACTGTGGGAACGACATGCCAATGGCCTGCTTAAGCTTGGTCTGTTACAAAAGAGAGAAAGAAACTTCATAGTTTTCTTAGGTCACTATTGTTTTACCCTTTGTTATAGTGGCTGGACCTTCTTCTAATCAATACTCCACCCTTTAACCAATTGGTGCCAACCAAGCCCCGTGCAAAGACCAGCCGGTGTCTGCTCCCCTCACGGGGAGCTGTAGGCAGGGAAGTTACAATGACAGAAGCATGTTGGATGGCCAGCAGTTTGGCCGCCATGCTCAATACTGTGAGGAACACGCCTTTGACAATCCGATTTCATCCTCTTCCTCTTTACTCTATTCGGCTTTTCTCCAAGCCACAGGGATATTATCTACCCTTCTCTCTCTCTCTTTCATCCCTCCTGGTAAGTTGTGTTTATCCTCTCTTCCTCCACTGTCATCTTATCACCCTTTCACTCAATCATTCTTATAACCCAGATAAACTCATAATCCCATGTGGCCCAGTCTTTAAAGTCAGAAAGCAAAGTAACAGGATTCCAAATCTCCACTCATTCACTCAAGCAAGCCCCGAGGGAGGAGGAGACAGTGTGTCGTGCACGCACAGTAAACACCTTTAAATGCGGTCCTCATTCCTTCCTCTCTTGATACCCTGCGCCCAGCTGTTAGCTACACCTGGAAAAACCTCCTCTCCCATTTTCAAGCAGCAATCCCCAAACCTCCCCACCTTCACAGATTACGTCTTTTTTTCTTACCTAAATTTGGGGGTTTCTATTATGTAGGTTTAAAAGCCTCTGTGACTTCTTCGATTTTTTCTGTTTCACCCATTACCCAGACCCTCTTCAACAAAGGAGAGTAAAGGGTTTAATCTAGAAAGTATCTCTCTCGTAGAAGCTGGAGAGAGGGGTGGTGAATATCAGTGAACATTATCACTAGCCATACTCTAATAATGTTTTTCCCTGTCAAGTGTTTGCCTTAGATCAGGTTCTCTCGGGGAAAGATCTGCATGCAGGAGATTCACCGGGGAGTGTTTGCAGGAGTCACACCTGCAAGGGAGCGAGGGAAGCAGGAAGCAGGCATGAGCTTTCCAAAGGTCTCAGTCAATCCTACAGGGAACACAGGAGGGGGATGGCCCATCAGAGCTGTTCTGAATCAAGGCGAAGGGGTCGGGTCTTTGTACACCCACATCGACTATTCCCTGGATGTAGGCTTCCCCTGGAGCGTGGGTAAGCAGCTCCCTCCAGTCAAGGGCATGCCCGCAGAAACATAGGCATCTAATACTCTCCAGAGTTGGCAGAATGAGTCCTGCGGTTCTGAAGAGGAGCATTTGGGTGACACACCACAGCATCCACTACTATCTTCCCATTTTCATTCAACAAACACTTACAGTGCTCTGTGCTAGAAAACGTGCACCTTTCCCTAACTTGCCCTGCGTTCAACCCTCTCCCTGCTGCCATCCCTTCCCTGTTCCTTCCTCCTCCATCTCCCTCTCCACCCCTCCCCAGCCTGGTTTGCCTGGAGCTGGAGCTTCGAGAAGGGGCTGGCGCCTTAATTGCTTCTCTCTCCTCTGTGACATCAATCGGAGGTGACATTTCCCGGGCACAGAGCTGCATCCCTGTGGCTGCATATTCCCCCTGTCACAGGAGATCACTGGAGCTGTCACAAGTGGAAAGCTAGAAGCCATCGGAGGAGCAGGGGGGCACAGAGATCCCGGGGAGCATTCAAAGGGTTGGTGAGACACTTCCCAGAGCGGGTTCCAGAGGCGCTTTCTGCCCCGCTGATCTCTGCCTCAGGAGAATTGACGGGATCTGACATTTCAGGGGTTACCCGACTGAGCTACACCAACCCAGTCTCTCACCCAAAGCAAGGGGAAAAGGGCCGGATCCTGGGTGGCAAGCTAGTCCCCGAGGGAGGAACGGAGTGATGCAAACTAGGAGAAAAAGTCAACCATGCAGAGAGGCTCCTGCATGGCTTCTGGTGGCAAACAGACCTGGTTTGAGCCTCAGTTCTGTCCCTTAGAGATGCCTCAGTTTCCTTAATCATAAAACTGGTGTTAATTCGTGAGGATTAAATATGAAATATGAGGATCCATTGGATCAAGCAAGCCAAAAACATGGGGCATTTTTGATGCCTCTCTTTTCATTCCTCCAGTTCCCCTGGTCACCTGCAGCCAATCCGTCAGGAAACTGTGTCAGCTAGATCTCCACAGCATGTCCTGAAAATGACCACCCGCCCCATCTCCGCTGCTACCACGGCACCATCATCCCCTGTCTGGACAACTTCAAAAGACTCCTGCCTGGTCTTTCTGCTTCCATGCTCGCCCTACCACAATCCACTCTCTACACAGGGGTCAAGGTTATCTTTGCAAGGTCGCCATGACTGCATAACCTCAAGTACCATTCTTGGTTGAGTTCTTTTCTCCTCTATTCTCCTCCTCTTAGTCTTCCCTTCCCTTCCCTTCCTTTCTCCCCACCTCTTCTCTCCCTGTCTCCCCCCTTATGAGCCTCCACTCACAATTTAGTTTCATCATCTCATCCCCTGCAATATCTTCTGGCTCATTTGGTGGCTTCCCTGAGCTCTGTCAGCTTGGAATCTGCTTTGTCTCACACCCCAGTGTATTCCCAAAACCCAGCACAGGGCTTGGGCTGAATAGATGCTTGAAGAACATTTTCTAGGCACATGATGAATGCATGTGGTTGGCACATGATAAATAAACTAGAAGCATCTCATGACCATCACTGTTAGAAAGCAGAAGTCTTCTAACCTGGTGCCAAATCTCTAGGCATACTTAGGGGTGCCTGTGTCGGTGCCACCCACACTCACGGAGATGAAACCAGCAGCTGGAAATGTCTTGTTCCACCCTCAACAGCTTCCAGAGCCACTGTTTAAATTATTATTCAGACTGACAAAGGCCAAACAGGTGCTACGGAATGTCCCAATCCATCTCAATTTCAGTTTGTCACCCAAGATTCATGAGCTCGCAGCACTCGAAGGGCCTGAGAGATTGTTCAGTCCGGGCCTCTCATTTTTCAGATGGGAACTGGAGAACACCACTGGTTGTTCAATACAGGAGCCTGTGTTCTGGACCCATTGCCCTCTGCTGGGCGATGGCCCTTGCTCATGTGTTCTTTGCTCAGCTCTTTGCATGACCAGCTCTTTATACGTCCTTCTTGTGAGAGCCTAAATGTCAGTCCTACCGGGAATAAATTTCTGACCCCTCCCATGGATTTCCCATAAACCCTGTTCTGTTAATGTCTTTTTCATGCTTTGAGGAATTGCTTACCTAATCTTCCACCCTCCATCCTCACAGACTCAACTCCAGGACAGCAAGCAGGCACTGGCTTTATGCAGTGTTGAATCCTCAGCACCAACACATATAGCTGTTGCACAGACACATAGTGGGTGAACATGAACATAAACCTGTATTCCAAAGGAAAATGTTGAGTTCTCAAACCATTTGCTCCTGGGTGCGAGACGAGTGTTCTTCTACTTCCAAGCCTTGCCTTCTCCCGTGCCACACTTCCTTAGCCCTTCTAGCATCAGCTGGATTTTATTATTAATAATAAAAGCAGCCTATGATTTATGGGGCACCGTGGAGCCCAGGCTGACTAGTGAGCTTAAGCTTTGCACATAAAAATCGAGCCTGCTCCTAAACCCCAGTGGCTCACAAGGAAGGGAAAATGAACCAAACTGAGCAACTGTGGACCAAGCTGCTTGGGTTTTCTTCTGCCAGTGGGTCCTGCCCAGCTCCAGGGTGAGCGAGTTCCTCCTGCCACTCTCCTACCTTCCTCCCCAGGCTACCAACCTAGGCTGGCCAAGGGCAGGGCTCTGGTATCTGTGGGTATTCCCATAAGTCAGAAAATCACAGCATGGGGGCTGGAGAGAGACCTCAAAGATCAACTAGATTAGAGGTCACTTTTGGCCTGCACGATTACTTTGTTTGGCCCATGTAATGCTTGTGAGAAATTTGAATCTGGTGCAGATGTTCAAAAATCTGATTTTATATAAAAATCTTAATTTCTCCTTTCTTTTGGAAAACAAGAAGCTCTGGCCACATTGGGCCGGAAATCTTGTCTGGCAACAATTTGCGAGAGTTGAGTGATGGCTGCGTCCTTCAGAGGGGCGTGCGCCATTTCTTCCTAGGTATGTCTACCTAGGTACCATTTCTTCCTCGTATGCTGCCACCCCAGGCCCACTTTACTCATTTGCACAACTTGTCTGGCTGGGAAGAGCTTCCCACCCACGACTTAGCCAGCTCTTCCCTTCACAGATGGAGACGCTGAGGTCTCAAGAGGAAAACTGAGTTATCTGAGATTACCCACAAGTTAATGACAGACCCAGGCCTAGAACCCAGGGCTCCCAGCCTTTAATTCAGGACCCCTTCCCCTGGATTGCACTTGCAATGATGCTCCTGGTAAGACCACCATATTAATTTCCCAGGGCTGCCATAGCAATAGGAATTCACTTATTCTCCTAGTTCTGGAGACCAGAAGTCCAAGATCAAGGTTTCAGCAGGGCCACACCCCCATGAAGGCTCTAGTGGGGGATGCTTCCTGTCACTTCCAGCTTCTGGTGGCTCCTGGTGTCCCCTGGCCTGTGACAGCGCCACTCCCATCTCTGCTTCCATCTTCACATGGCCTCTCCCCATGTGTCTCTGTGTGTCCTCTCTTCTGTCTAACCAATCTCTGCCTCACTCTGATATAAGGACACCCATTTTTGGACTTAGAGCCCACCCAGGTACTCCAAGATGATCTCATCTGGAGATCTTTCAGTTAATTTATATCTGCTAAGACCGTTTTTCCAAATAAGGTCACATTCACAGGGTCTGGGGGGTTAGGACATGGACATATCTTTTTGGAGATCACCATTCAACCCACTACAGCCACTAAGCCAGAAGAGTTCCCTAGAGAGGCCCAGCCCCATGGCAAAGGCTTCAGCCTAGGATAGGTTCTAATTGGCCAGTGCTTCTAATGCATGTTGCCCTGGGACTGTAGGTTGCAGGACAAATGCAGAGGTTCCAAATAGCCCTCACAGTGACCTCCCACAAGGAAAAGTCTCTGAGAAAGAAAACATAATAATAACTACAATCATTTTTTACATTACCAGTAATGATCATGATAATAATAACAATAATAGCAAGACATGGGCATTAATTCATTTAAGCCTCTCAAAACCACAGCAAGAAAACTGGTATCACTGCCCTTCTATAGATGAAGAAATTAGAGGCTCAGAGGGGTTAAGTCACTTGACCAAGGACACACAGCAAGTAAGTTATAGAACCAGGATCTAACCCAGGTCTATTTGACTCCAAAACCATTGTTTTCATCAGTACCCAACCAAAGCATGGATGTTTGCAGGGAGTAGAGAGGGGTGCCCAGTTGTGCACACATGGAGTGAATCCCACTGTCTTGAACTACTAAAATTTTCCCCCATGTCCTTCTTTTATGCAAAAGCAGTTCCTTCCAAAATAGTATTGTCATGCTAGTGCGTTTACTATCCTTCAGGAAGCAAGATCACATGCAGTGGGAGGGTTTAAACACCAGCAGTGGCAAGGACACCATACAAAGGTGTATTCACCCTTCAAGAACCTAGACTGTGTGACACTGAATGAATTTCTCATCCGCCTGGCATCTGCCGTTCTCAAGAAAAGGCGAGGGGCCATCCTTGAAGTTGCCGGGAGTCTTTACAGCCTCCGTTCTTAACTACTCCAGAGTGTGTTGGATCTTCCCCAAAATATCTATGTTCTTCACAGCTTTTCGCTCTGCCATCAATGAGCCACAACCCATCAACTCCCCTCATCCTCTTTAAGATACGGCAAAAAGATTCTTACCGAAAATAAATACATAAATAAAAGGATGACGATAACCAAGGGATTTGAAGGCAGAGGTAGGGCGCGCGAGGGCTCGAAGCAACAGATATTAAAAAGGAGAGTATAAAGCTCCCATAGCATGAACTGTGGTACTAATATAAAGAAAATAGACAGATCAATAAACAAATTAGAAAGCCAGATGGTTCAATCGATGTTGTTAGGACATTTGATTACTATTAGGTTACGTGACTAGGAAAAATTAATAAGCACCTTAATAAAGAAGCTAATATTTGTACAGACTTGCTTTGTGCCAGGCACTAAACTTTATATGAATTAACTCAATTAATCATCTCGCTCACCGTATGCATTGGTAGTGGTATTCTTCCCAGGTTAGAGATAGGAAACGGAAGAATAGGAAGGTTAAGTGGCTTCCCCAAGATCAAACAGCTAAATTATAAATAGATTAAACAGTTCCTATGAATGATACAAATGCGAACAAAGTTTCTATCTATGAGAGAGAAAGGTCTTTCCAAGCATAAAGTCAGCGGCCGGAACCATAATGTAGAATATTAATAGATACGATTCCATGAAGAAATCAAAACTCATTGTATCATCAAAAAGCAAAACACAGTAGCAACAACAGAAACACCATGTAAAGGGGGAAAAAAGACAGCTTAGAAAATTGAGGGAATATATTTGTTTGTTATGATAGCAAAGGTTTAATTTATAATGGTTAATCTATAATGAAGTTTTATAAATCAATAAAAAGAGTAGACATCCTAACAGAAAATATCAGAAAAGTACATCATCAATCAATTCATGAAAGCCAAACTATAAAAAGCTAAAAAGCATATGAGAAAAGCTCTTCTATAAGGAACAAAAAAATACAAGGAAAATACGTTTTTCTGCTTAAAACTGGCAAAGATTTAAAGATATAATAATGGCTAGCACTGGGAGGTGTGGAGCATGGGGTATTCTCACAGACTCCTCGTGGGAGTATAAATTGGTATAACAAGTATGAATTGGTATAACCTCACAGTAGCAATTTAACAAATGCATCCAAAATATTCATACCAGTCATCAATTCATCTCCTAGAACTTCAACTTAAGGAAATAATCAGAGACACACAGAGATTTATGTCTAAGGCAATCATTGCAGAATTACGGGTAAAAAATAGAAAAAAATTTAAATCTCCAACAGTACACATCCAATTAAACAAAGTTAGGTGTCATCTTACGATGGAATATTTTCAACTATGAAGATCGTGTATTTGAAAAATTTAAAATATATCAAGATCAGAGAAATTAAAAGATAACATGTTGCCAAATGAAAGAAACAGTAGAACGGTGTGTATGGTGTAATCACAATTCCATACCAGTGTGCGCACACGTACAAGTGTGTGTGTGTGTGTGTGTGAATGTGTGTGTCTAAAGAAAAACCAAAAAGATATAAAGCAAAACATGACCAGTATCATAATGATTATCTCTGACAGTTGGGATTAGGTGTTTATTCCTCTTGATACTTCCCTGCCTTTCCCAAATTTTCTTTAGTGAGATGTAAGTAGTTGCCACTCTGCTGTTAACCACCTGTTTCTAGCTCTCCAGCTTCTAGGCACACGGTAAGATTTCACTTTCTGGCCCCCTTCTGTTTGGGTAGGCCCGTGTGACTAGTTTTGGTCAGTGAGCTGTGAGTATAAGTGACGTGTGTCACTTCTGAGCTGTAGCATTTAAATGACGGGCTACAACTCATGACAAGCAGAAACCCACTTACTGACTCAACATGGACCCGTAGCATAAGACAGAAACAAACATTTTCCTGTGTTTGTTTTTAAAACCACTGGGATCTGGGAGTTGTTTGTTACCACAGCACAACCTAGCTTAACCTGACTGAAGAAAGTGTGCGTATATATATTTAGGAAAAAAAAATACACACACACACACACACACACACAGATAGATAGATACACACTAAGAAGGAAAGAGTATGCATCTGCAAATCTTAAAGACAGTTTAGGATCTTGAAAAATGTGAATTTTTTTATGGTAAAGAAAACATTTCCCTTATTACGGGTCAGCTGTTCATAACACTTCAGTCCCTAGATGTCCCTAGTAACTCCTCCGCTGAGGTTGGAGTGAGGAACAGTACAGCGCAGGGGTCAGCAGACCCAACTCTGGATTGAGGGAGGACCTAGGTTAGAATCCTGACTCTGCCATCAACAAGTTGTGCAGCCCTGAGCCAACAACTTCATCCCTTCGGGTCTCAGATCTTTGCAGGCATAACTGGGGATGATGACTGGTCCTATCTGTAAGGATTGGTAAGAAGGTGGAATGAGATGTAGGATGGGTAACTACATCATTTATCGTCCAAACTGGGGCACTCTGGGGAGAGAATGCTGTTATTCTTCTGGGACAACAGATGTAAACAGTGAATGTCTTGGGCAAACCTGGACATAAAGTCACCCTAGATCAGGAGTTCTCTATCTTGGTGGTACACTGGAATCACCTAGGGAGCTCTAAAAATACTGATGCCTGGTGCCTACCCCCAGAGATCTTGATGTAATTGATCCAGAGGGTGGCCGGGTGTTGTGAATTTCAAAACGCTCTGAGTGATTCTGGCATGCAGCTGTAGCTGAAAGCCACTGTCCTTGATATACGTGAAGCCAAGCACATGGCAAATACACTCCATACTGTCATTACTATTATTATTACCTTGTTATTGTTATATGACCGGAGAGAATGACAGCTATAAAGATGAGCCTGTTATAAAGATTTTGGTAACTATTACTATAATTAACAATCATTATTAACAAAGAGAACATTCCAGTGGGTGACATCTTGCCAATTACCATGAGCCTGGCCTAGAATAGTGGGATTCATCCAGGAGTGATTTTCATCCCTAGGAAACAGCTAGCAATGAATAGAGATATTTTTTTAGTTGTCAAAACTGGTGGAGGTTGGGGGAATGGGGCTGCTGGCATCTAGAGGGCGCAGACCAGGGATACTGCTAAACATCCCACAATGCCCAGGGCAGCGCCCCACAGCAAAGAATTATCTGGCTCAAGATGTCAATAGTGCTGAGAATGAGAAACCTTGCTTTAGAAATTGGAACGGGGAAAGACTCTTGATCTAAAAAGTCATGTCAGGAACTCAGAAAAGGCCTTTGTAGTCCTGCTCTTGCATTCCCGCTGTGCTTGCCAGCTCTCAGAGGAGAAGCAAGCCCCTGGGGCCGGCCCCGGGTTGAACATCAGCACCCCACTTAAACCTCCCCATGGATGCAGATCACCGCACAGCAGGTATGCACTCGAGATTGGCTTTCTTTCGACTTGGAGGAGCCCTTCAAACGTCTTGGCGTCCTCTGGTGCTGGAAGTGTTTATAAGAGACTTCCTTGGGAAAGAAAAGGTCATGCAGGGAAAAGCAGAAACAGATTTCTTCTCTTTCTCTGGCTAACTTCCACCAGGCGCCTCAGCTCACTAGCACCTTAGTCGTGGAAAAGGAACATTTGCAAGTGGGGAAAGGGGAGATGCTGAGTTTGTGCCATTGCAAGGAGGCCTGCACTGAGGGTCAACCCAGGCTGTGATCTGGAGGAAGAGGGTGCAGAACTAAAGAGAGAAGGAAGGAAGGGAGGGATGAAGGGAGGATAGACAGAGGGGTGAAAGGATAGAGGAGTGGGAGGGTAGATGGACTAATGTATGGGTGGGTTGGTGGGTGGATAGATGAATAAATGAATGTATGGCTGCAAGGATGGATGCATGGATGGATGGATGGATGGATGGATGGATGGATGGGTGAATAGATGGATGGATGGAAGGGTGTGTGGGTGGGTGAATGGGTACATGGATGAATGGGTGGATGAACAGACAAATGGAAGGGTGGGTGGGTGGATCATGGATGAAAAAATGGGCAAGAGAAAGGAAGGAAGGATAAAGGAATGAATGAATGAATGAATGGAAGAACTATGTAGGGGAGGGTGGATGAGTAAGTAGGTGAGTGGGTAGTTGATGGGTGGATGAGTGGATGTATTGATTCATGTCAATCAAATACACTGTATCTTATGTAAGGTTGTGATTTAGTGATCCCTTAGCTGAATATGGTGGCCAGCATGTTTTACTTGGCTCACGCGTGCTTTCAAACAATGGCTCTCCATCCTGGCTACACATTAGTATCACCTGGGGAACTTACAAAAATCCTGCTACTCAGGTGCCATCCCCCATACCAGTCATGTCACCATCTCTGGGGATGGCATGCTTCATCCGTACTTTTTGAAAATCTCCACATGATTCAAATGGTAGCCAAGCTTGAGAACCAATTTAAATCCCCAAATCAATGAAACTAGGCTAATGTCATGCTCGATCAATACACCTGCAGCTGCTTATCCCTTGTTTTATGCTAGGTCCCTCTCACCCATTCAAGTTTCTTGCCTGGCCTTGGTGAGTGTTTAAACTTGCAGCCACAAACTTTGGTGTCAAACCTAGGTTGGCATGTCAAGAAGCATATGCGACCTTGGCCAGTGTCTGAGCTGCTCTGTGCCTCGGTTTCTCCATCTGCAAAATGGAGCCCATGAGAGTAAAAGTAAGTAGCTTACAGAGTTTTGCAAGGAGTAAATAAGAGAATGTCTTGAATATTGTAAACAATGATAGCTACTATGATTACTATTATGAATTCAATACTTCCCAATTCATTGATATGGATCATAGACAACATATATTGATCATGCTTTTGTGCCAGGCACTGTTCTAACAGCTTTATATTCTATATGCATTAACTAATTTAATCCTTGTAAAACCTCAATGAGTTAGGTACTGTAACATTCCCATTTTCCAGATGAGGAAACCGAGGCCAAGAGAGGTTGAGTCACTTACACATTGGACGCACAGATAGTCCTGGTGAAGCCATGACCTGAGCCCAGGATGCCTGGCTATTATTCCCAAACCAACTTCTCTCTACCCTTTGCTGCACCGTCCTTGCCTCACCACGTGGAACTCACACCGTCAGTCCACTCCTCGTTTCTCCATGTGGGAAAGACAGTCCTGCCACTAGTTATCAAAAAAGATAGCCATTTGTCCAAGATCTCTCCTGCTGTGCTCTGTGTCAGTATCCCATGAACTGTACCCAGGCCCTTAGGTCTTTAAGAACTTTTCTGATATTCAGAGCTTTTATTAAAATTCAAATGCTTCCAAGAGGTGGTCTCTGGTGAGAAGTCATTCATTCATTCATTCATTCAGGCAATGAATATTTATGAAGCACCTACTCTGTGCCAGATGCTGTGCTAGGTGCTGAGGACACATTGTGAGTGGAACAGACACATCCCCACCCTTCGAGGAGGCACAAGGTGGTCTGCCAGGCCGCGGCAAGCCGTGCAAGGCGGAGGTCTGTTCTGCAGGGGGGAGTAGGCAGTGCAAATCCACAAGCTCAGAGACAGTCCTCTAAAGCTGATGTCCCCAACCCCCAGGGCCATGGACCGGAACTGGTCCGTGGCCTATTAGGAACCAGGCCACACAACAGGAGGTGAGCAGTGGGTGAGAGAGCAAGTGAAGCTTCACCTGTGTTTATAGCCGCTCCCCATCTCTGGCATCACCACCTGAGCTCCGCCTCCTCACCCCCCACACCCTGGTCCGTGGAAAAATCGTCTTCCATGAAACCAGTCCCTGGTGCCAAAAAGGTTGGGGACCACTGCTCTAGAGCATCAGTCTTCCATTCTTGATCAACCGCCCCTACACCACAACTGCACCGGTGTCCACCGTGACTCTAGCATGTGCCACCTCCTGCTCAAGGCTGGCAGTCCCCACCTTGGCCTCACGTCCAATCCCCCTGCAGAGGGAAATAAAGAGGGGTTCTCTGGCATCTTCATTTTTCCTTTAAGAAATGTGTGAAATTTCCTTTATGAAATTGCCAAAACAACATAAAGGAAAATTATAGAAGAAAAAAAAAACCACCCTTTATCATACCACCAAACGTAACTCTGCACTGGGGACATTGCCACCCATCCCATCCACACACGGTTGGGCTCACGCACTGGGAACAGTCAGACACACCATGCCTCCAATCTTGTCTTGAGATAAATTTGCCGTATTGATTCTGCAATGTCACCTTCCCCTCTGAGCTTCTTCTTTCTCCTTTGCAGAGTTGTTTGATAGAGTATTTGAAAAATGTGCATGTGTGTGTGTGTGTGTGTGTGTGTCCAATTCCTGGTGCAGAGCAGGCACTCAATGTGTGATTCTGGTTATTCCCTCTTTTAGAGGTTTAGAGGAAAACACAGCCAGCCCTGGGTCCGCGTCCTAGTCCCCCCACTTACCAGCTGTGTGACTTTGGAATAAACACTTAACCCCTCGATCTCCAAATTCTTCATCTGTATCCTAGCTATGATAATGCCTGTCTCTACATCATTGTGAGAATTAAAAGAGAGCCTGGTATGCAGTAGGCACTCTAAGAGTAGTTACTATTATTATTGTTACTATTAGTATTATTTCATGAAATATTTACATCTCAGCATTTACTCCCAGGAAAAGAGCCCTAAGTAATTAAATCACCACAAACCAATCCAGGCTTTAGGGGCCTGTAGCTCATTTATTATAACTCGGAGGACCTCTATGAGCAATTGTGTAAAAATATCTCGCTTTTGCAAATTTTATAAGAATAATGACCATGGGAACACTTTGCTAGGTCCCCACTCAGGAGCTGAGAAGGGGCTTTTGCGAATGTAGAGTCCTCAAGCTTGAGCTCCATTAGCTTCATGGACAGTCTGCTTCTGACTTGAGGTTTTTTTTTTTTTTCCAGGGCAAGAAAAGAGCCTCCCCCCTCCACCCCCGAGGCCCTTTAGAGCTTCCCCAGTCTGTTATTAGCTTATCAAGGGTCCCATACACGGCGCCCCTTGGGTTTTCACAGGCATTGGGCAAGTGGTGGCCACCCTGCCTTTTCCTTCTCCTTCCTGCCAAGCCCCAAGCATCCCCCATATCTCCCCCCACCCACCCGCCGCCGCCCACCATTCCCAGAGACTTGGCTGGCTCCGAAGTTTCCAGACAGAGGAGCTAAACACGTTAGCCAACAGACTAGCAAGACACAAAAGGCGGCAGGAATCAAATAAAAGGAAAACGCAGCAGCCACAGGTCAGTCCTGTATAAATATTTATGCTGGAGGAAAAGTTGGTGCCTGAGTAATGACCCTGTGGCTGGTATTAATAGAGATAATGTGTGTTTCTAGAACATGCCGCCAGAAAGAGAAAGGGGGCGGCCAAGGGGGAGAAAGAGGCAGCGCGAGCAGGAGCAAGAGCAGGGGAGGTTATAAATCTTCATGCCAAGCCCAAGCCCCGGCTGACCTTTATACCTCTCCCCCTCCCCCGCCAGCGACCCCCTCCCCCTGCCCCCCGCCCGGTCTGCATCTTCTAATCTATTTTGCCTCCTTGGCCATCATGTCTCCAGGCAGGCGCACTCACTGTGTATTAGCCATCTCATCTCGGGGCAGATTCTAGGCATCAAAGTAGGTGGCTTGGCACTGTGCTGGGTGTACCATTGGTGTTTAATAAAGGTTCAGGGCACTGAACTGACTGAGCCATGCATGGAGTCCAGTCTCTGTTGCCTTAAAGATGCAACCAATTTTGTCTTTTAATGGTTTCCCTGTCTTCATCACCCTTCTCCAATCCAGCCAGCCTCACCCTGTTGCAGCAAAGGGGAACTTTCCAAACGCAAATCCGATTGTGTGTCTCTCTCCTGCCCAAATTCCCTCAGTGGCTCCCTGGTCTTGAGATCACATCCAAACTTCTCAACACAACCTGCAGGAGCCTTTGGGATGGACCTGGGTCCTGCTCACACTTCCAGGCTCATCTCTCACACTCTCCATCCCTCGATGACTCCCCTCCCCAGTGATACCAAATTGGTATCAGTTTCCAAAATGCCACATTCTTTTTCACATCCGCACCTTCTGTTTCTTTCACCTGGCATGCCTTCTCTGCGATCCTTAATCTGGCTGCTTCATCTGCATCTTGGTGGCTCCTCTGAGGCCACGCCCCTTCCTCCAGGAAGCCTTCCCTGCATTAGACACTCCTTTTCTTCACTCCCACAGCACCCTGAGCCTCTCACCATCTCTCCACTTATCCTGCTGAAGAGTCATTGACATTTGACTTGTCCCTCTCATTCCTGCAAGACTCTGAGTACCATGAGGACAACAAGCTGATGTTGATCACTACATCCACACGCCCAACACAAAGCCAGGCAGATAGTAGATGTTCAATAAACATTCATCAAATGAGTCACAGGACAGGACCATACCCTCTTTCTGTTTAAGAAATGAGATGGGCTCAGACGTCCCCTTTTGGAACACAAGAAAGCAGAAGCCTTAACATCTGGAAAAGGCCCCTCCTTTACCCAGCATGTGGGAAGCCAGGATTTCTCTCCTTCCTTCCATTGCCAGGTGGAACGCCCAGGTTCCCAGTGCTGGGCAGGAGAGGGCCCCTACGCACACTCGGTAAAGGAGAGGAAGAGCAAAAGAGAGAAAGACCAGCTCTGCCCAAAGGGATCTAAAGGCAGCATTCCAACCTGAAGACATCAATGTGGGGATCTGGATTTCAAGATGTAAAAGAAGATGGAGTTTGAGCCACAGTTCTTGGAAGCCGATGAGGTCTACCAGGGCAGAGAGCCACGGAGTGAGGCTTTCCTGGAGGAAACTTGAGCCCTGGAGCCACCGCACCCTCCAACCCCTCCTGAAACAAACCCTGACTTCAGACTTTAATACCTCCCTGTCTGAAGCCATAGTGGAAGAATCTACTCTTTGGGTTCTCTGGTCTCTGCAGACCTGGACTATTTAAGGTCGGTGCTATGCAAGAACAGAAGGAGCTGAGAAGCACCGAGCACATCTGTGTGCCTGGCCCTGAGCATAGGTTGTTTCCTTTCATCTTCAAGATGGCCCTGGAGCATAAGCAGCAGCATCCCCATTTTACAGAGGAGGCAACTGAGGCTGGTAAGGGCCAGAGTCCAGACTCAACCTGAGATTGTGTGATGCCAAGTCCAAGCTCTTTCTTCTACAGCATCCTGCCCTGCCTCTTAGATGTGTGTGCCCTGACAGAGACCACCTCTGACTGTCATCTACCTATTCAAAAAGACTATACCTTTTCCTTATTCTGTCTCCCTGGTCCCACCCACCCCAGAAACAGGTACCAAGCTGAGATCTGGCTAATATGACTAAGCCCATTGGCTTTGATGTGGGATAAAAGAGCAAAGCCAGAGGCAACTGGGTGGATCCCAGGGGAAGGGCACCTCCCTACTGTGTGAGCTGAAAATACTTCTCTGGAGAAAGTGGCAAAGGCAAGGAGAGATACAGGTATACCCAAGTTCATTTCAGCACTATTCACCATAGCCGAGAGGTGGAAACAACCCAAATGTCCATCAGCTGATGAATAGATTAACAAGATGTAGTCTAACCGTGCAATGGAATATTATCATTTAGCCTTAAAAAGGAAGTAAGCTTTGCTATATGCCACAACATAGATGGAACTTGAAAACAGTATGTTAAGAGAATGATGACACCAGACACAAAAAGACAAATCTTACATGATTCCTCTTACATGAGGTACCTAGAGTGGTGAAATTCATAGACACAGAACGTCAAATGGTAGTTACCAAGGGCTGGAGGAAGGGGGAAATGGGGAGTTATTACTCAATGGTACAGAGTTTCCATTTGGGAAGACAGAAAAGTTCCCGGGATGAATGGTGGCGATGGTTGCACAATAATGTGAACATACTCAATGCCACTGAATTATACGCTTAGAAACAATTAAAATGGTAAATTTTGTATCTGTTACCACAATTTTAAAAAAAAAAGTAAGGAGAAAGAGAAGAAAGAAGAAAATCAGAATAGATCAAAAAACAAGAAGGCAGGCCAGTCGGGAGGATTTAGGCAGACAGGACCTCAGGTTACTAAATCTTCCACTTTCCTTTCTTTGAGACAGGGCTGTTAGCAAATTCCTGCATGAAAACTCACCTCCAGAAGAGTGTAGAACATAGGTGATAAGTACCCTTCTCTTACACACCTAAGGTGAGAATGACTGGCCTCACCACAAGTATCCAAGAATATCTACTCAATTACTGCACCAAATGCCTTCGCTAATTCAGGGCTCAAAAAAGGAAAAGATTAGAAAGATAATTTGGTGGTTTCAAATGTGCTTTTCCCTCGAAAACAGCCTTAAGAGGAACAAAACCGCAGCAAATTTTTGCAAAATGAAATTTAGCTACCACTTACTTTTAATGTAGATTTATTTTCAGTTTTAATAAAATGCAAAGCATCCAGAATGCATTATTAATGAGTCATGGCTTCCGCTCTTGGGACAAAATGTTTTTGGCCCCTCCAGAGTTTGCAGCAGAAATCTTGAATACTGGTCCAACTGTCAGGTGTGGGGAACAGAATGAAACTGGCCCTCCTGATTACAGATTCACACGTCACCCAACATTATTCACTTTTCCACCACCCTGATTTAATTCTTTGCTTCCTCACAATGCTTTTTGGCAGGTGGCCTGAAAGGGAGGGTGTCTGATCCCAGGCCCAGTGTCATTCCTGCCGATTGGCTGCTCTGGATCAGGTGACCACCTCTCATCCAATCAGCTATGACTAGCATGAATGAAGGAGGCAGGGGTCATGTGATATATGCAACATGGCCACCTACTGAACAAGGGCTCAGGCGAGGACAGTTTCCTTTAGAAGGCAGTGTGAGCAGAGCAGATTTGCCCCATACATCCCCCATTCTATAAGAGAGAACCATATTCTAGAAAAGGGATGCAATTTGGAAAGAAAGGTCAAATGGCATCATGAGAATAGAATAAGACTTAAAGACTGAAGTTCGACTCCTGATTCCACCCATTAGATAAGTCGTTTTTCCTCTGCGACCCCTAATTTCTCCATCTGTTAAATGGAGAAAATCAAGCATGCCTTGAACATCTCTCTGGTATGTTCTGTGACGTAAGTTAGATTACAGATAAGAAAGCATTCTATGAGCTGTAAAGTACTACATATATATACATATGTGCATGTATGCATTATATATATACATATATGCACAAATATATTCATATACATATATATAAAATTATTGCCTAAGGTCACTTAGCTACTTATTAGAAGGATTTTATCCAACTTGACTTGGCCAATTTATGCAGCACTCATGTTCAGAATGCAAACTTGATTCTACTAGGAATTAAGCATGGCTTATCTTACTTAACAAGGTGGCCGGGGGTGGCGGGTAGTGGATAGTCTTCAGTTCTGGGCTCTAGAAGACAAACTTTCCAAAAGGAAAGAAAAGAGAAAGAATCTTTTTCAAGAGCCTAGTACATGGCAGATGCTTATAACATGGTGTGTCACTCTTCATAGCTCTATGAGAGCTCTGTGTTATCACTCCTTATTTGATGAGATCACACAATTAATAAGTGGGTACATTCTGATTCAATTTCCAGGAAATTTGACCCCATTTCCCCTCCTACCAGCCAGCCTACAAGGAAGCATCTTCATCGTTTCCCTCCCCCACTTCATTCTGCTTCTCTCCCTCCATTCTCTCGGCCCTTCCTGGGACCATCAATACTTAATGCTTTATGCTGTCACATTTGTAGCTGTGAAGGATCCAATTGTGTGGTTGATCTATAATGTAAGGTTAATGCCTAATTTGCTCGTTTAACGTTTCTTTCGTGGATAATTCATGATAGGTCATTAACAAAAGCCAGGGCAAACGAAGGGGCATGTTCATTGCCATAAATCAGAGGCCTAAAAACATCATAGAAACAGGAAAATGCATGTATTATTCAGGTCAAACAAAGAGCCAGGTCTACATAAGGCTCCTCAATGCTCTTGTGACCCTGAGGTCAAGGGACCAAGTGCAAAGCTTGAGAGGAATTTGCTATTAGCAGAAATAGGACTGCCCAGAGCAGAAGGGACACACATCTCCTGGTCAATATATGGCTTCACATCTCATGGTTAAACTTATGATTGCCCAGATG
>RJWJ010027461.1:0-22184 GCA_004363605.1 Indri indri
TCGCTTCTCCACTTCACCTTGTTTTTCCACAGCACTGCTTGTCCCTCGCTGCTTCTCTGTAGATTCACAAAGCTGATCCTGTGGCAGAGCGCCTCTCGCGTGTGGGTGTCCGTGTTCTTCACCTCCCACTCTGGGAGCAGAGAGCCAGGAGGTCACCCCTAATCTGTCATTTTTCTCTCCTCCGTGATTCTGGTATTCTCGTTTGCCTCTGACAAGTTTCTCCCACTCCAAGATAATAGCAATATATGTCTATATTTTCTTCTAATATAAGTGCATTGTTTCCATTTGTATTTTTAATCTATTCCATGTATATTTCATATGGATATAGAGTAGAAATATAAATTTATTTTCATTCAAATGAACAACCCAATTTTGGCATCTAGTTTATCGTGTACTTTATCTCTACCCATGATCTGAAATTTCAACATGTAAAAAATATTAAATTCCCTACATATCTGTAGTTTTTTTGTTTTAGTCTAATTTTCTGTTCTATTCTACTCATCTATGTTTGTGCCACCATATCTTAGTTACAGTAACTTGGTAGTACTTAGTACATGGCAAGGAAATTGGCCTTCGCAGGACATTAATTATTTCAGAATATTATAAAGGCATTTTTATCCAATTGCAAATTACAATTAATCAAAAACAACCACCAGTAATCCTGTTAGAATTCCCAGTAGCAATGAACTAAATGTGTAAATTAATTTGGGGAGACTTGATTTCTTAATAATATTGAATCTTCTCATACAGGAAATGAATTCTTATTATTCAGGTCTATTTTATACCTTTTCATAAGTTTTTAGATTTTCTCATATGAGCTGGGATTTTTCTTATTAAATGTAAACCTCGGCATTTTATAGTTTTGCTCATATTGTTAACAAAATTTTATTGATCTTAACACAATAACTTAATATGACAAAGGAAAGTGATGGCTTTTTTATGTATCTATCTAGTATTTATCACCTTAATTTGCTATGCTAGTTTTACTTTTAGTTCATGCATATTTACTATAAATGTAATCATCTTCAAATAATAATAACTTTTTTCAATATTTATATTATGTTAAAAGTTTTTGCTATTAAATTAGCACACTTTTTAAAATGTTGACTGGGAAAACGATAGAAGAATCCTTGTCTTCTTCCTGATTTTATTTGGAATGCTTCCAGTATGCCCCTACAAATACGATATTAACCATTGATTTATAGAAAATGTCTTATATTTTTTCCAATTAGTTTTTAATTACAATAAAGGCAATCCTGGTTTTTATTTAAATTAAATAATTGTACTAACATTGATCTCTTTTGGCTTTCTGGAAAACAACCCTATTTTGTCAATAGATTTTTGTTCTTAGATATTCTATTTAAATTTTTTCCTAATGTTTTTGCTTGCAATTGTTGTATTCATATTCATATGTGAATTTCCCTTGGGGGACTGTTTTTATAAGGAAATGATACTAAAGTTTGCTAGCTATGAAAAATGAATTGGGGAAACTTTCTATTTTAACCTATATTCTGAAGTTTTTAAAAAATTAAACATTTTTTTTTGTGTGCTGTGAAGAGTAAATTGAATTGATACCAGTCTTAGTAGTTCTACTACATTTTTACTTTTTTCCCTTTGGCTATATACTGAAAGCAGTGGCTCTCAAAGTATGATACTGGACAAGCAACATTAGGATCACCTGGAAGCCTATTAGAAAAGCAAATTCTTAGATCCCCATCTGAGACCTACTGAAACAGAAAACCTGGGTGTGGGAACCAGCAATCTGCATTCTAACAAGCCCTTCACCTGATCCTGATATATGCTTAAATCTGAGAACCCCTGGCTTTGATTTGCTACTTTTTCCTCTTCAGCAAATTTCAGCTATTTATATTTGGATGGAAAATATTCCATTCCTTCTATATGACAAAGTTTATTGCCATATAAACACAGATGATATACTCATAATTATTTAAATATTTTCATAGCTGTGGTTATATCTTCAAATTTATTACACTGTGTACCTCTTTCAGTTAAAAAAAATATTTGCACCAGAATTTTTTGTATTCTATTTACTTTTTTGCAGGAGAGGAAGCTTTGGGTTTTATATATCATTATAATTCTGTTGCGTTTCTCCCCCTAGTTGTTTAATTTTGGTTAATTACATCCAATGTCTTTGTTTTGTGGCTTTCTGTAGCTCTTTCTTCATCTGAATATTCACTTATTTTTATCCTCTTTAAAAAAATAATAAAGTCATTTTCTCTTGGAAAAGTTAAGGTACTGGACATGCAAAACAACTCCTTGATAAAGTCTGGCCTAAACTTCCGGATGATGGGAGTCATGTCACCCATCACCATCATCATTCTACCATCAGCCTGAATCAACCGCCAGATATATGAGTGAGGCCAGCATAGACTAACTAGCTCCAGATAATCTGCCACTGATGTCAGAACCACCCAGTTGACCCCCAGTCTTGTTAATAATAAAATGGTTCACGTACCAACCACTGAGATTTAGGATAATGATTTATAAAATAACAAATATGCTGATGCCTCCAAATTATCTCTAATTGAGACTCTCCATACTTAAATATTCACTGTATCCCTGACATGTCCACTAATATGTATCTCAAACTTAGCATGTCCTTATAGCCACCACAAAACCAGATTCATATATAAACAACCCCATCTCAGTAAATGAGACTACCTATTTGGTAAAAACAAAACCTCAGGATTAGCCTTAATACTTCACGTCCTTTCATCCCCTAGACACCATCAATTCTATTTTCAAAATATTTCTCAGGTCTGCCCAGTTCTTTCAATATTCATGCTCTCAGTGTACTCACCTGTCTCTTGTTTTACTAAAAGATATTCTAAGCTGGTCTCTTTGCTTCCACTCTTGAAAACCTTCATGTCATTGTGCATGTGGCAACCAAAATGTTTCTTCAATATATGATTTGTTTAGTTGAGCTTTCCTTAAGTGAATTGCCAGATTAACAAATATTTTTTCTCCAAAAATTATACTCAATTTAAATATTGTTGACAGACTGCTGTCTAGAAAACCTGCACATTTCCCTTCTGTCTTTCGAGGTTTATGATGATCAAGAGTTATTTTTTCTATTTCTAACCCTATTTATGCCAAATTTAGTTTTTATTATACTTATATAATTACATATAAATTGAAAATATAATTATGAATTATAATTACTTTTTCTAGAAACTAAATCAAATGCTTTAGGACAATTTGACATAAATAGAATGCTGAAACTTTGCTATAGAATTATTAATATATGTGAGGACAATAATTATAAAAGACTTTAAAAATTTTTAAAAACCTAGAGGGATTTTACATTTAACTTGCTTCACAAGTGTCTTTTGCATTTTGCTCCACTTTAAACAAATTGTAACTGGAAATCATAGGCGGTTTATTATAAAGACTGGTTTACTCAAGGCAGAGTTTGTGGAAGCCCAGTTAGTGACCCATATTCAAAGAAAGGACATTGTCTGGGCTTGTAATGGAGAATGGCCAATTCAATAATATTGATAGATTTTAGGCTAAAAGAAAATATTTAAAGTTGTGTTTATGATTTTTATGACAATTATTTTCTCTGCCTTTCAATTAACGTCCAGCTATCACCTTTGATAGAGGAGTTTCTGCTGGACGTAAATTGGACTACTTCATTTCCTGATTGTAATTATTTAATCATTTAGTGGCTTATCACTTAAAAGACAACTACCACACCACAGCATCCAAGAACCTTCAAGACATGGCAGTAGCCATGTCTACAGTAGCCTTTCTTGTCCTTTACTCCCAGTATCCCCTTCTATGCTCCAGGCACACCGGCCTGACAGGTCTTTGAAGACAGAAAGAGCTTTCTTACCCCAAGCCCTTCACAAGCATTATACCTGCCTGACATGCTCATTACATCTGTTTGATATCCAGCTCATTTATATATATATATTCTCTTCTAAAATGAATCTTCTTTATATGATCCTTTCCTATCAGATCTAAAGCCGATTTCCCTCATGGTAGCTTTTGTTTTCTTTCACAGCATTTATCACAATTTGCAAAAATGTTGTATTCATGCAAGAACTAAATACTTCCTTCTATCATTGAACTCAAAGTTCTAATAATGAGTTGCCCTGAATCTTTATTTTTATGATGCTATGGCCTGGGGGAAAACAGGTGCTTACTTTTCTGTTTATTAAACAAATAAATAATCAACCATAAAAATAAAATTAATGATATATGCAAATTTGGTGGTGATGTCATGAGTGGAAGGTTTTCTTCCTAGGATTTCTGAAATTATCTATAGTTGGTTTTTGCTTCTAATGTCCAGCTATTTGGCATCTCATGACAATCCTCTCTCATCTCACTATCTTTTAAACTTAGTGAATACATATCTTCTATCAGGTTCATTGCCAATCCTCAAATAGTATCTGGTACATATTGGATACTAAATAAATATGCTTGGATTGATGGACTACTATTATGGAAGAATATGTATTTTTACAGTTAATTATGATTTCAGGATGGCTTCAAATAGTTCTGGGTAAATTGGAAAAATATTACAAAGAAGGAATTGAAAGAGTGTCTAGTTATTGATCAATTTTTTTTCTTCCTCGATACATAGAATTCATTTCCTCAGCTTCCTTAAAATTAGGCGCAAGTGATTGAGATCTGGCCAATGAATTAGAAGTTGAAACGATGCAACCTTTTCCACGTCTGCCCATTAGAAAAAGAAAAAACACTTCAATACTCCACTTTCCTGTGTAGTTCAATTGCTAAATAGTGACAATTCTGTGTATCTAGAGGATAGTGAAGCTACAAGATGAAAGGAGCCTAGGCCACTGAGTCACAAAGTGGAGCAGAGACACTTCCTATTTGTTAATCTAGCCTGACCTGTCTTGTGAGGAAGAACTGATTTTTACCTGCTGTCAGATCACTGATATTTTGGGGTTCTCTGTACCATCAGTCAACCCTCTCTGACTAAGACAAGGGATATATCATAATGAATATGAAGATGATACATATCTGTATATTTTCTGACCATCTCAGGTTTCCTAAAACTGTGAGGCAAGGTTCTTTGTACATTGTATAGCATTTGCAGTCACTATATGAAGGGCAGTAGTTAAAATAGTGAAAATACTCTATACTGATAGTGGAGTTAATCTTTGTGATCACTTCGTAACTACGTGGCAGTACGGTTTCTAGAGGCAATTTCAAATACACATTATGTGCTTTTTCATGCTGGTAATAACATAGAGTTTAGTTGCCCACCCCATCCTTTCAATGCTTCAACTCCACTATTTTTATATATATTCAGGAATAGCTTGAGACAGACAATTAGTTTGATTTCATTTCATTGTTTTCTAGGTTCACTGATTGAGGAAGAGGAATACAGCTGCTGAGTAGAAGTTGGCCTTGTTGAGTGGCATTTGAAGCATGAATTCTGTAGAAGGGTTATTGCTCTGATTGCGGCCCTGAGTGTTGAGCCTTTGTCTTGCTGGAGCAGTAGAAAATCTTTCGGGGGGGATGTCTCCTGTCGTCACACTCTCACTCCACTTTATGCTCAAAGGAGTTCCAAGTCAAATGGAAAAAAGATCCTTCAAAACAAAACTCACTCAAAATCCCCCTTGTTTGTTTAATTAGTTCTTATCTATCTTAAAATTATAAATATATTCTATTACATATTCTTTTATTAGGTCCTTTGCCTTTTAAATTTAGTTCTTTTATAAATCTGGCATTTGCTTAAATAATGTAAGGTATAGTTTTAACAAAATTTTTCTCTACTGGAAAACTAGTTTTTGAACATTATCAACTAAGTAGTCTGTTATTTAGCCAATGAATTTTTGTACCACTCCTATACTAAGTTCCAATACATGTCTCTCTAGTTCCCCACTGATTCATCCATCTAGTCTATCATAGCACCATTCTGTTATAATCATTTAGTCCAACTGCAGGATATCTAATTTGGAGAAACAAATCTGTTTTTCCTTATTAAAATAAACTTTAAACTTTTATTGAAAAAATCCACATACACTATTTTATAATATATTATATTTATATATAATATATTTTAGAATACATCTGTCATAATATACAGCTCTACTCTTGATTGGTCATAGATTAAATGCATAAATTAATTTGAATATTATATCAAGTATTCTTATCTAAGAATAGAAAATGTCTTCATTTATCTCATCTCCTTTCACGTCTTCGCAGAATTTTAACAGCTTCTATATAAAAGGTTGTGTGTATGCTTTTAATTCCTAGACTCATATTTTTGTTGCTATTGTTTTTGTAAATGCATCCGTTACTGCTAATATAATGAAATACTATTAAATATTTAAGTTGATTTTTTATATTTGGCAAATTTGCAACACACTCATATTAGTCATAATATATTTTCGATTGGGATATATATCTTTTTCAATTGAAATATATATAAATATATATATTTTCTCATTATTTTTATTACTTTTATTTATTTTTTCTCTTTTTCATTCTATATGCTTTATTTATAATTCTCTACAATTTTTGTAAAATCAATTTTGCAATAGGTCCGATTAAATTTTTTCAAGATTTCAGCTTCCAGTTTTGCTAACGTTCTGTATTTTTGTAGTTGTGTAATTTTTTCCCATATTTTCTTGTTCTATTACAGATTTCCTTTTCAATTTTTGGAGATTTTGCCATTTCTCCTGTTTTAACATGTCAAGTGTTTTTTTTTTTTTTTTAATTTTTTATTTCAGCATATTATGGGGGCACAAACGTTTAGGTTACATATATTGTCTTTGCCCTGCCTGAGTCAGAGCTTCCAGCGTTTGATCCAGCAATCTGATTATTGGGCATCTTCCCAAAGGAAAAAAAAAGACATTCTATAATAAAAACATCTACACTAGAATGTTTATAGCAGCACAATTCACAACTGCAAAGATATGGAAACAACCTGAGTGCCCATCAATATATGAGTGGATTAATAAAATGTGGTATATGTATACCACTCAGCCACAAAAAACAATGGTGATCCAGCACCTCTTGTATTATCCTGGATAGATAAAGCTGGAGCCCATTCTACTAAGTGAAGTATCACAAGAATGGAAAAACAAGCACCACATGTACTCACCATCAAATTGGTATTAATCGATCAGCACTTATGTGCACATATAGTAGTAATATTCATTGAGTGTTGGGCAGGTGGGAGGGGGGAGGAGAGGATAGATATATTCACACCTAACGGGTGCAGTGCACACCATCTGTGGATGAACATGTTGAGTTTTTGTACTTAAATACAGTTGGCCTTAACAATACAGGAGTTAGAGGTTCTGACCCCTTGTACAGTGAAAAATTTGAGTATAACTTTTGACTCCCCCAAAACTTAACTACTAATAGCCCACTGTTGACTGAAAGCCTTACAGTTAACATAAGGTCAATTAACATGTATTTTGTATCTTGTATGTACTATACACCATATTCTTACAATAAAGTCAGCCCGAACAAAGAAAGTATTATTAAGAAAATCATAAAAAAGGGAAAATATATTTACTATATGTATATGGAAGTGGACCATCATAAAAGTCTCCATATAATTGTCTTCAAGTTAAGTAGTCTGAGAAGGAAGAGGAGGAGGAGGGGTTGGTCTTGCTGTCTTAGGGGTAGCAGAACCATAGTAGGAGAGGGTGAAAGCGGAGACAGGAGAGTTACACTTGGTATAAATTTTATTGAAAAAAATCCACATGTAAGTGGACCAGTGCAGTTCAAACCCATATGGTTCAAGAGTCAACTGTATTTCTGTTTCCTAATATCAGAGTTTCTCAGACTCAACATTATTGACATTTTGTGCTGTATAATTCTTTGCTAGATGTTTGAGGGGTTGTCTTATGCACCGAGGCTAGTTAGTAGCATCCCTAACCTCTCTACCTACTAGTTACCAACAGCAACACTCCCTTTGTTGTGACACTCAAACATGTGTCCAGATATTGAGAAATGCCCTCTGGGAGGAGGGGGAATTATCCTCTGTTGAGAACCATTGGAAACTGACTAAAGGCATATAAAAAAATTGAGAAGTATTTATACAGCAAAAACTACTGAACCTCAGATAAGAATTCTGGCAACTTGTGATGTTTCAGCCTTGGGCTCCTTTCTTGGTCTCTACATCCCTGGGTGCTATAGTTGTATCAGGGTGGAGCAAGCTAGGAAAGAAAGCAGCTTCACTGTCAGTGGAGCTGACTTGATTTGGAATGGAAGGCAGAAAATCTCCATGACCTAGAGAGTTGTCTAAAACAGTTGTGATTGCTGTGGCAAATGAACAAGGAAGGCCAATGTCACAGCTGGGCTGAGTTTTTGAAATTGATTATGGCAAACAATTAACCAGCAGACTAGCCAGAAATTTAACAGGAGACCATGGGAATGAGACAGTCTTAGTGGCCTATGATAACAAGCTACATATTCCTGGCTCCTGAAAAGCTGTATGAACGTGCAAGGCTATATACATGCTCAGAAGAGACAGAAAAAAGTGCTAGTTATCTACACATCCTTGGTTAAATGAGAGGCTTTGTACGTGAGCAGAAGAGACAACAGAAAGACCCAAATATATTAAAAGCTGAGGCTGACCTACAATTGCCTGAACTTTGAATGTGTTTCCCAATGAACACACGGATCCAGTGACAAAGGGAAGAAGACTTACTGGCTCAATGTTTGAGCACAACCTCTGTCCAATCATGCTTACACAGGGGTGATCTCTAGGAAGCCAGTATTAAAATGAAACAACAACAAAAAAAATACAAAAGCAGTAGCATCTATGCATCACAAGTGAGAAAGGCTTCATAGGCAAGTCACTAAACAAACAAACGAACAACAATAACTCCTGTAGGAGAATGAAAATACAGAGTTGTTAAAATATATTGTGTTCAATTTCCAGTTTTCAACAAAAAAAAACTGGAGATATGCAAAGGAATAGAAAAATATGACACACATTAAAGAAAAAAAAAACAAATAAGCAAACAAACAAACAAGGCCTCTGATGGGTCCCAGACATTGGACTTAGCAAAGACTTCAAATCAGCTATTAGAAACATGTCAAAAGAACTAAAATAAACTATGTTTGAACAATAAAATATAGCAATAATGACTCTTACAGATAGCAGAAAAAAAGGAACAAATGGAAATTTTGGAGTTAAGTATAGTAAACGAACCAAAAAATCCCAAGAGACTTGAGAAATTGGCATCATCCATAATATATAAAGACTAGAAACAACCCAAATGTCCATCAGTTGTCAAAGGGATAAACAATATGTGACATATGTATCATAATAGAATCCTACTCAGCAATAAAAAGGAAAACAGCATTCATACAGTTTACAAGGGTGAACCTCAAATGTATTATGCTATATGAAAGAATCCAGATACTGAAGTCCATATATTGTGTTTTTTTCTTTCTTTTTTTAATAGTACATCCATAAAAAAATAATTTTAGGGGCAGAAAGCAGAGCAGTTGTTGCCTGGAACTGGGAACAGGAGACAAGAGTGACTAAAAATATGCATGGGGGTTTTGTTTGGGTGATAAAAATGTAAAATTGGATTAAACTGTTTTCCTTCTTTTTTTTTTTTTTTTTGGAGATGGGATCTTGCTTTCTCACCTAGGCTGTGGGAGTGCAGGGGTCTGAACATAGCTCACTGTAACCTCAAACTCCTGAGATAAACCTCCTGAGTAGCTGGGACTACAAATGTACACCACCATACCAGGCTAATTTTTTAAAAAAATTTTGTAGTGGCAGAATTGAGACCAGGCTATCGAGACCAGGCTGGTCTTCAACTCCTCGCCACAAGTGATCCTTCCACCTAGGTTTCTCAAAGTGGTAGGATTACAAGCCTGAGCCACTACGCACAGCCAATGGATTAATTTATTAAAATCATTAAAAGCTAAACAAAATGAATTAGGTTGTATGTAAGTTAAACACCAATGAAGTTGGTAAAAATACTGTTTTTCATACCAATATGAATAGGAGAGTTTCTATGGATCAAGATGCATTTTACATTTTTCTTGCAAATAATAGTAACAACTATCATAGTATTAGTAACTATTGTATATGTAGCCTATATTATGCACCGCTCTAAGATTCTTTATATGTACAGTCATATTATTTGTAACTCTGTGAGAGAGGAAATAACCAGCAAGGTACAAATAAATAGACACAAAGATTAAATAATTTGCTCAAGGACTCTTACCCAGGTAGTTTGACTCTTCAGTTCATGGACTCAACCGGTGCATTCTATTCTCTACTTGTCTTCAACAGTCTACTAGTGTGTGTGTGTGTGTGTGTGTGTGTGTGTGTGTGTGTGTGTGAGAGAGAGAGAGAGAGAGAAATGTGACATGACAAAATTTGCAATGAGTGACATACATTAAATGTGATGTAATGCTATGATAATATATTTTAGATTTCATAATTGTCTAAATACATAAATAACCACTGTTAAAATTATTAATTTCTTAAGGATTAAAATATCAAAAACTCAACTAACAAATGATATTTTACTTTCAGTATAAGAATCTAAAAGAAATAAAGTAAAAAGTCAGCCTTATAACTTAGTAACCACTTGAGAATAGTAGCAGCCCTTTTTATAGACTTAGTGTAGATTTTTAATTAGTTATAATAACATAATATGGATCTCAAAGTAAGATAATATTTGATGCAGTGTTTTCATGTTTTCACTAATATGGAGCTTTAATATTTACTCTAAAACCGGCAAGTATCTTAAAACCATTGTGAGCTTCATTTTAGTAACAAAAATATTCAAACCAATTACAAAGAATATAGTTTCTTTCCTTTGCTTAACATATGAAAAATTCATCAATTGCTGATACTCTGATTTTAAATAAATTCATAAGCTTTATTATTACCTGTTGGAAGAGATGTTTTGCTGACATAAAAATAAAATAAATTATTTATACTCAGTAAATTTTCACTGTGAAAGAGTTTTCATACTGTGATTACCCAGAACAGGTGAAAAAAAAAAAGGAAATTTAGTGGAAAATCTTACCACGCCAATGGAAAAGTAATTATTGATGATACTGTAAGGCACTGGGTCTCCCTTCTCATCTTTGTCATTAGGTATGACTTCAAACTTCCACCTGTCCAACATTATTTCTGTGCTGTTTTCAATGTCTTTTAGGATTTTCATCAGATTCTCACCTTCATAACCTAAAGGGAAAAAAAAATTACCTTGAGAAAATAAATCTGGCCAAATAACACAAGCTATATTTACGTATGTTTGAGTGTGTTTATGCATGTGTATTATTCTAAAGGTAAATAATACATTTAAAGCAAATTCCATCACCAAATGAAGAATTAACTATAATCTTATTATATTCATACCAAGATTTAATTCTCAGCTTCAATTTTCAATACATATTGTATTTCTCTCTTGCAGTGCAAATTCTCAGTATACCCTACCGCCAATGAACATTTCTACTGCATACCCCGTAAAACTTTACATCAGTATATTCAAAATGGAATTAATTATCTGCTTGCTTATCTCCCTGCTGTGCATCCTATCTCAGAAAATCACCACCGTACACCCAGTTGAAGTCAAAATCTGCATGCCGTTTTAGACTTCTCCCTTTCTATCATTCCTTTACCCTCACTCTTTCCCCTCTAGTGATAGAGAACAAGTTTCAGTTTAAGGAAAAGGTCTTACACTTTTTAAATTTGTTTCATTTCATTTTTTATTCTATGTATTCTTAGTGCCCTTTTCCCTTGACTGGCTTGCATCTATTTCCTCAGCATGGTTTTAGATTTGCTAACATAAACACTTCTTTTTGCAAGCCAGCCTTTCAAAATAATGGACCAGATGCCCTGCCTATGCAGTCCCACAGCGTGTAGGACAACTAGCTTTGTCTTAGAACTAGTTAGTATACTGCATTATAATTGTGTTTTTCTCACTACTGGTTCCTCCTACCAAGTCTGCCCTAGAGTAAATGTTCAACACATCCACTTTTTAATGAATCAACTATAGCTGGTCAACATGTCCTGAAAAGAAAGTTATTGCTAATATTACATTTCTCTTTAATTTATCTGTAGGTATATAACATTATAGCTATGACTGCAGCCTAACCTTGGCTATGTTACTGCTTTTGTTTCTTAACCTCCCCCAACATTAGTTTCCTTCCCTGTAAATCCTTAGATTTTTTGTGAGGATTAAGTGAAATGATGCATAAAAGCTCTTAGTACATGAGGCCTACAACATAGAGAATAGAAAGTTCTCAATAATATAATATTACTATGATAACATTGGCATTTGAAATATCGTACTAAGTTAAATAGCTCTCTTCAAATAAATACACACACATGCACAAATGTACAATAACTAAAATGATAATTTGAGTTGGAACAATGTTTTCAGAGTTGTTTTCTTTTTTCTCTGTGTCCAACTTTTGGCATGCAACTTAATAATTTATTTGTTGAACAAGGAAATACCAGGGGCTATGAGTCCTCATTAGAGTTGTTAGCATACATATCATCAGACAAACTCACTGGGTTAAAAGAAAAAAGAATGGGCAGTCTCATATGCCAACATTCCCTAAGGAAGAATAAATTACACTAAAGGTATATTTTTTCAATTAACTATTAGAAAGTAAAGGCCACCAGAAACCAGAAATACCCTTTTTGGAGGCCATCCTGACTTCTTACCTTATATAGGTTTAAAAAATAATTATGTGCTATTTAATACATACAACAAAGAGTACAATAAAATGATTATATCAATACAAACATTAAAAGTATCAAATATTATTTTAAAGGATATATATTTTATAGCATAATCTATTTTTTAATTTGAATATTAATAATATATCTATACATCTACTCAGTGGTAAAACACTGAATAGTTTAAACTGCATAATTCATAATATTTATAATTATATTTATTTATATTTCAGTGTTTCTTAATAGTTCTACCTCATTCTTAATGTTTAATTTCTTCCTATTTTTTTATTTCTTTTAAGAACTGTTAATAGCTCCCCAAATAAATTTTATTAATATATATTTTTCCCTACTGAATTAAATAAAATATAGTTAAATATATTCACCTATTTTCCAAATTCTTGTTTTGTTTCAGAATAAGCATGACGGTTTTCAGGCATAAATGAATTAATATAATATAGTAAGGAAATGTGTGTGTGTGTGTGTGTGTGTGTGTGTGTGTGTGTGTACACACGCATACACAAGAGGGTCGTTCAGAAAATATCCAGTCATGTTATATGAAAAATATATCAGCAATGGCTGGATACATTCCAGACAGAACTGGTATAAACTTACTCAGCAGAAATATGAGTAAATTATAATGCTTTAAATCAAATGTTGAGTCTGTTTTCAGCCATTTCTCAGATTAATATCCAGCACCGTTCAACATAACACTAGAAAAATATAGGAACAGCAATTAACCAAGAGAGAACATCATAGAAATGAATTCATTGAAATTTAATTACCACAGCTAGATTGTAGTAGGGTCACTCAGCTTAAAATCTTTACCACTGGATATGTTTTCAGGGATTTTTGTGGCTAAATATGAGAAAGGCTGGTTTTAATCAGTCTTCTAGCCAAATAAAAATGAAAAGAGTCAAAAAATAAATCTATTTTGAGAATTAGAACATCTGCAGTTCAGAAGTAAATCACACAGATGAACTCCAAACTGTAATCCCCCATTTAACAAATATCTATTCCCTATTTCTTTGTATTTATCTGTGTGCAAGCATGTTAAATAATGATACATAACTATTAATAGTATTCCTGAACTCAAGAGGATCGCATTTTTAAAAAAGACAAATCAAACCCACTAAATATTCAAGCAAAATCTTATTTACACAAAAAAATGATGCCACATTGTTTTCATTATTTTAATTTAAAGCTTATAATCATTCAGGCTAAGAAACAAAATGAAAACATAATTAATATTTTTCTTAAATAATATATTATCATAATAACTGAATTCCTTTAAAAAGTCACAGAATTTTTTACAAATGAAAATCACGTGAAGAAAAGAAACCACAAGTATGTGTAAGGGTGTGCTCCATTTAAAAGTCTGTCACTTACCTTCTTACCCTACACAAACAAAATTTTGCTTGCAATATTCTTCAAGTTTTTGTTAGAGAGACAAATTATTGCCAAGAAATTGTAAACAGAATGCTAATTAAGCATTTTTCAAACGTCCTAGGACTTCCTACGTTCTTATAGTGCTACCTTTTCCAAAATATGGAAATATATTCTTGTAAAAAAAGAGGCTTCAAGTAAATATATTTTCCTGCCCTGAGTGAACCAAGTGATTATTGGTTGAATAAAGTACTTTCTTTTACAAATATTACACACAGTATTAGCTATTATGACTGTATAAATACTCAGCACAAACACTGTACAAAGCAATTTAATAGTTTGCCACAAGAACCTACAAGGTAGGTGCCATTATTCTCTTCAAATTCTGATAAGGAATCTAAACAGCACAGTTCTTAAGCCACTTGCTCAAAGTTACACACCTTGCAAGAAATAATCCTAGTCTAAAGCATGTTTCTCTATTAATAAGCTCAAACAAACGGCTTCTCCATTTCCCTAATTGCTCAACTTGGGCACCTTGATACTTTGCTTTCCCCAAATCTCATATCCAATCCACTCTCAAGTTTGATAAGCTTAAACCCAAAAATGTGCCTCCCATGTGTCTACTTGCCTCATTTGCGTCACTAAAACCCCCATCCAGTCATTTTATTGCCTAACTAGGACAACTATAATAGATGTTCTCTTTTTTTTTTGCCTTTTTTTTTCTTCTTTTATATAATAGATGCTCTCATTTGGAAAACTATAGCTCTCCATGTTTCCACATTTTCTGGCCAGTTTATTTTCCTCCCCCAATTAATCTATTTTTGAAAACATGGCATTGGGTCACTCTGCTTCTGAAACTCTTTCAAATCTTCACTTTACACTTCAAAATCAATCAAATAAAATTCTTACCATGATAAACAAGTCCCTGCATTATCTGGCAGACTCACAGAACTCACCATCTCTAACTCCTGTCACTCCACTGCTGCTTTGGCAATCCCACCAGCCTGCCTTCCTTCAGTCCTTGCGACACAGGATGCTATTCTCCCTGCTTCTCATATTTTAGGTTCAGCTTACATGTTACCTTCTCTGAGAGGCCTTCTTGACCATCTAGCTAAATAGCTTTTCTCTAGTATTCATTTTTCTGTATTCCTGATCTCACTTTATAATTATATATTGTACTGTGTTGATTTGTTGTCTATTTACTAAATGAAAATGTAATCTCAAAAGGGGTGGGAGGTATAGATTTATTTCCTTACTCTCTATCTAGCACCAAAAACAATGCCAACACATACTGGCACTCGCAGAGAATTCATGCTAATTAATACTGTACCTATGCTAGAGTCCTTGCCTTTGTCCATGGACAGTATCTTTTATGTGGTTTTGCAAGAATCATTAGCATATGTCAAAAATAGAGTTCTTGATCAAATTTGAGATGTTAGCCATTTGCTAATTTAGAAGCAAAAAATGTAATTATTCATTTTCACATAGAAAAAATATATATATACCAGAAGAGTGTATCAAGAAGGCATATATATTTGTCTTCTTTCTAATCAAGGTACATATGTGAGCACTGGCAAATATAAGCATCTTATAAGCAATGGTTATATCTTTAGCTCAACCTACAAAAGTGCTCTTATTAAAGTATATCCTTAATGATCATCCTGAATAGATTATAAACTAAGTTTTTAACTTAGTCTCCAATGCTGTTAGTCCAATATGTACACAGCTTAGAGCTAGTTGGCCAGATATTTATGGAATTGTTCTCCAACTTTGTTGTAAATCAAAGATATTTAAGGAGTTTGTTTAAAAAGAAAATCATCTACTCAGGTACAACCCCCAGAGATTTCCATTCAGCATACTTTGGGTGGGGTCAGGCCACTGTATTTTTAACAAGCTCCCCAAGGGCTCTGATCCACACTAAGTAGACACTTTTCAAACTTCTCTGAGTTTAGATGTTACAAATATTTAGCATTCAATTTGTGCTTCTTTACCAAAATTTGTGGTGTTCAATGACCTTCAGATAAGTATAGCCTATTATAGCCTTTTAGTGACTCTTTAAAATATTTTAAGAACTCATCTTGAAATATTCTCCCTTTACTTGCCCTGGTCCATCTACATTATTCCATTTTCAGTTTCTTGAATATGTCAAGCATCTTGCCACCTCTGGGCCTTTGAACTTAATGTTCTCTCTGGCTCTGCCTACGAAGTTCACCACTAGTTTTACATGGCCGTGTCATTATCCAGGCATTAGGTTTCTCTCTATGCCATGTTCTCAGTGAGGCCTTTCCTTAAACTGGTCATCTGTTTATTTACTTGTTAGTAGAGAGTCTCACAGTTTGCACATGGCTTTATGTGCTACTAGAATTTAAGGTCCTTTTGTTTTTCTATTCTCACTTCTGAACGCAAAGCGCAAAACACACCAGCTAGCATGGAGTAGGTCTCAAAAATTAAGTATTTTACTTTTTTTCTGTTTGTGATTTTATCACACAGCCATAAATTAAAAATATGAACATTATCTTAGAGTTCATCCATGTTTACCTCATTTTCTAAGCAAGAAAACCAAAAACCTGAGAAGGTTGGAAACTTGTCTTTCCCAAGTCCAAGTCCATAATTAGTATCAGATTAAAGCCCAACACCCATAATCCCTTTGTCCACTATTTGACTATAGTTCAAAATTATATATATCTGATATCAACTATGTTTGCTACAATCATATGGTAGTTGTCACCCAGTAAAGAAATACAGGGCTGTGTTTTTGGAAGGGGTGTTGTGTACTGCATTTCTGCTTTGTTGTTGTAGCTGTTTTACCTCCTCCCCATCGCAGGCATCTTGCTAGATCGTTGCCGGTCCCAAGAGGCAGAATTGCAACTGGAGGATGCTTGACTACATTGGCCTTTTCTGCAGAATCAAAAAATTAAAATAACATAAAATTTTGAACTCAGATAAAACAACATTACATAAAAAGGCATCCTGGCATTAAATGAAGGAATTCTACTAGGTACTTATAAACAGAACAAAATTTATTTTATATACAATTATGAATTATGGTTAATTTGTATGCATTTATAGCAATTGATAAGACAAAAATACTATATTATTCATGAAGTGGCAGGGATTTTCAAAATTATGCAAGAGGAAAGCTTTCTAAATATATTAACTCAGATAAAGGTGGTGGTATGTTTTAGTTATCTCCATTACAATCCTCAGGGAGGCAGGTACACGCAGCATAGGAACACATTTACAGACACGAGAGTAGTATGGATGCGTAGCTTCCTATATAAAGTCCTTTTGCAACATCAACTCTAGGTATATTTTACTTGAAGGAATAAAATATTTGAAAACAATTGAACCTAAAAGTGAATAGATTGCTAACAATGTCCTTGAATTGTTCCCACCCATGGTGCTGCTTTGTGTCAGAGCAAACGGGACACGTTAACAGCTGGATTACACCGAGATCAGCAGGTTTTCTATGAGATTAATCTTTACATCACATAGTGCTTTGGGTTCAGAGCAGTAAAGATCTCTGCCGCTGACATTCCATATGCTTTTGTTTGAATCATCATATGCCTTGAATTAATCTCAAAAACGTATATTGCTTTCTTTTCTTGAATTTCTTTTCTCCCTCCTCAGTCACTCAAAGTCAGTGTGTGTATGTGTGTAAGGCTTGAGGGGCCAGATAATTTAGTGATATGCACAATTAAACAGCCAACATTTAAATTTTGAAAGCTAAAATAATCTAAAAATTCCTAGTATTTTCGCTCTAAAGTCCTCAGACATTTTTCAACTAAGTCATGCACTTCTGCAATTCTTGAATTCTGGTTTTCTTCTTAGATAGAGCATATAAATACTGTTTACATCTTTTATTGGAAGGCCAAGATCAGAATATTCACTATTTCTTTTTTATTAAATATTAGTAGATTAAACTTGTTAGATGCTTTTCAAAAGTGTGGCTGACAACATATATTCATTTTTAATTTAAATATTTTTTAGTGTATGAAAATGTAGAATATTCTCATCTGCATTAAATAAACAGAAGTTCATTTCAATGTATATAGAAAGAGCAAAACTTATTTTGAATCAATTCCTTTTGTGAAAGGGACTGTTTTTAACAAAAAATTGGTCAATGCAGTAAATGATATGAGACCTAAAAAAGTAAATACTTGTTTGGGATTTATCTCCTCATAAAGGCCAATTCATGATCTGTTTTTCTAACCAGTAATCAGTAGTTTTTATGAATTTATCAAGTTTTTCTAGTGCTGCATACTTATCTTTTATCCTCAATCATGTATCTGTTTTGTTTGCTTATAAAAATCAAGCTCTTTAAATTTAACTAGTGAGGCAATATAGAGTAAGATTAAAGTGTGGGTTCTAATCCAAGCTCTGCCGCTTCATAGTAAGAAGACTTTGTTCTAGTTATTTACCATTTCCAAGCCTTACTTTCCCTATCTTTGAACTTGGATTATTAACAGATTATTTCACAGAGTTGCAAGGAATAAACATGATAATTTAGACAAAAAGCACAAGATTATCAAATAGAATATGATAAATAAAAATTAGCAGTGATGATGGTGCTGATTGATAAAAGGACATGAATGCACACAGAGGGTAAAGTTTTGAGACTGCATGTTTAAACAAAGTAAGCACATCTATTTGGCACAGATTTTATCACAAATGCTAAGACCCCCTTGGCTCCCTGCCTGGGGCAAAAGCCAGACATCCTAGAGCCTGATTTGAAGACGACTCTGAAGATTTAGTAAAACTATGAGAAATGGATTAAACAGAATTTCTAGATAGTTTTAAACTATCATGTCTATTAAAATTTTGAACTCTGGAAGGATAAATAAAACCAGTAAATAGTATGCACCTGCCAGATGTCCAACTACATTGTTGCTTCTAAAGATATTGATGCTAGCAATAAATATATAGATAGATAGGCTAGATAAAACACAATTTAATGTAATCACTCTCACCCCAGCCACATTAAACATGTGTTTGCATTACCTATGCAATCCAAAATCCAGCCCACGGTTCCATCTCCACCACAAGCTAACACTCTGAAGTCAGGAACATCTCGGAAAAAGTTTAACCTGAAAAATAAGCATGTTATGGCGCATGATTAATATTTTAAAATGAAAACATTTTCAGTTTGTCTCCTTAGCATTTCATCAAATAAAATACATTTTTATTTTACGAAAACTGTAAAATATCTCAATTATATTTTATAGATCATTTAAGCATATTTTATATAGTCCAGAGTCTATAATTTAAAAATATTTTGTAATTACATATTCTAAATTCTACAATACATATTTTAATTTTTATTTTATAAACTGTAAAATTAAAAAAAGTAAATACATTGAAATAAATTTCATTAAGATATTCTCCTGGATATGACCTGCAGTTCACATAATCCAGAATGAACCATACTACATTATTTCATTTAATAAGTGCGTCAATCAAAAATTATCCTTTGAATAATCATACAAATGTTCCTATGGCATCAGTAAACATGTCTTTAACAGTTTTTTCCTTTATCCATTACTGGGAGAAATTGCTCAGGCTGTAACTGGAGTTCCAGTAAACTGTTTCCATCTTTTCTTTTGACTTAGAGTCTGCAAACAGGAGTCAGGCTTCACCTTGTATTTTGACCTAGTTGACAGTGTTTTCCACCCAGGGACATTCAAGCCTAATTGCTGGGTCAGCTGTCATAAATACCCACTGCTTCTGCTGATACTGCATGGAGCGTGCTTATTAATGCAACCTACCTTGGGAAAAGTCACATAGCACGTAATGCAGCCAGCTATACAGTCATACATGCCTATTTTATTGCAATAAAAGAATTGAAACAGGAGAGAAACTTTGGAATGTGCCTTTTCCCTTCCCTCACCCCAGAGATAACCACTGGTAATAATATAACATGCAACCATACAAATAATTTTTCTATATATTTGTAAATATGAGTGGGCATATGTAAATCTTTATTACACACATTTTTAACACACGTAAGATTGTGCTATACAAACTGTTCATTAACTTGTGTGCTTTTTTACTTAAAATATGTCTAAGAGATCGTTCTGTATCAGCACATAACATAGTTATGTGTTGCATCCTGTCGGATCATGATTTTTAAGTGCCTCACCATGATTTATAATAAATGCATGTACTATTATACAAGTTTAAATAAATGACTTATTTTCATGGACCTTAAATTATTTCTGGTGTTTCACTATCAGAAAAAAAAGGATGTAGTTAACATTATTTGGGTGTATTTATGTAAACAAGTGCATGTGCTTTTGAAGGATACTCTAGAGGAAAATGTTCTACTCCATCATCGCATCCCTCTGAGTCACTCCCGCTGTAGAACATGTAAGCGTCCATTTCCTTTCGACCCCCAAATACTACATATAAACAACTTTATGACATTTCTTCAATAATGAGTGAAAAACAACTTCTTGTTATTTTTTTGTAAAATCACACTTCCCCGTTTACTAGTGGGTTGAGCATATTTTTGTAGGTTTCCTGGAGAGGCGTGACTTCTTCCGTAAACAGCATCTTAAAGCCTTGCCCCTCTTTTCTATTGAGTTGTCTTTTAATATTCTCTTATAAACTCTTTACATATTACCTGTGATATTGGCATTTAAATTTGCATCACGTAAAAAGAGTTTCATCAAAGTGATACCAGAAGTGTGTAGATGTAACAGACAATGTATACAAATTATTAAAACTCACCCTCTGATAATAATATTCATGGATATTTAAAACATGAAACTTTCATGCATTTCCTTATTATAATGTGGATATTTACCATTTGTTAGACATGTTGAAAATATTTTCTTCCAGTCTATTAGCAGTTGATTTGCTTATATTATGTTTAATGTAATATACACCAATGTACCAATTGCCCATTCCAGGAGAAGAACATTTCCAATAACTTATATATACCTCTATACTCTTTCCTTAAAGCACTGCTCTTCCTAATTAATGAAGGTGAGCATTGTTACGAATATTGGGTTATTATGTGTATACCATAAGCAACATATGGCTTTCTGCTTTTTCTACTTAGCATTCATTGTTACTAAGATTCATCCATGTTGCAGACGAAGTTTTTTCCATGTATAACTGAACTTTTTTTATTTCTACTGCTGTGTTAAATACCACTTACGTGAATGTATCTTTTTAAATCTGTATCAATGAACATTTGAACTGGTTTGTTTTATGTTCTTATAAAAATGAATTCTTGTACAGGCATACTTCATTTTATTGCACTTCATTTTATTGAGATTAGCAGATATTGCATTTTTTACATATTTAATGTTTCTGGCAACCCCACTTCGAGCAAGTTTATCAGTGCCATTTTCCCAACAGCATGTGTTCACTTCATGTCTTCATGTCACATTTTGGAAAATCTCACAATATTTCAGGATTTTTCATTATATATTATATCTGTTATGGTGATCTATCATCAGTGATCTTTGATGTTACTATTGTAATAGTTTGGGGGTACCACAAACCACATCCATATAAGAGAGAGAACTTAATAGATAATGCCATGTGTATTCTGACTGCTCCACCAACCAGATGTTCCCCTGTCTCTTTTCTAATTCTCAGGGTTCCCTATTCCCTAAGACACAAAAATTTTGAAATTAGGCAAATTAATAACCCTACAATGGCCCCTAAGTATTCAAGTAAATGGAAGAGTCTCATGTCTCTCACTTTCAATCAAAAGCTAGAAATGATCAAGCTTAGTAAGAAGAGATGTCAAAAATCAAGACAGCCCAAAAGATAGGCCTCTCACGCCAAACAGCCAAGTTGTGAAAAGCAAAAGAAAAGTTCTTGAAGGAAATGAAAAGCACCACTCCAGTGAACGCACAAATGCTAAGAAGGCAAAACATCCTTGTTGCTGATAACGAGAAAGTTTTAGGGATCTAGGCAGAAGATCAAACCAGCCACAACATTCCCTTAAGCCAAAGTCTAGAGTAGGATCCTAACTCTATTCAATTCTGTGAAGTCTGAGGGAGGTGAAGAAGCTGCAGAAGAAAGTTTGAAGCTAGCAGAGGTTGGTTCATGAGGGTTAAAGAAAGAAGCCATCTCCAGAACATAGAAGTGCAAGATGAAGCAGCAA
>RJWJ010027462.1:0-22177 GCA_004363605.1 Indri indri
CTTTTGCAGCTTCCTGACCTTTCTTAGCCTTCGCAGAATTGAAGAGGTAGGGCCTTGCTCTGGATTAGTCTTTGGCTAAAGGAAATGTGGCTGGTTTGATCTTCTATCCAGATCACTAAAACTTTCTCCATATCAGCAATAAAGCTGTTTCACTTTCTTATCACTTGTGTGTTCAATGGAGTAGCACTTTTAATTTCCTTCAAGAACTTTTCCTTTGCATTCCCAACTTGGCTAACTGTTGGGTGCAAGAGGCCTACCTTTTAATCTATCTCAGCTTTCAACATGTCTTTCTCACTGAGCTTAATCATTTCTAGCTTTTGATTTCAAGTGAGAAACCTGCAACTCTTCCTTTCACTTGAACACTAGGAGGTCATTATAAGTTATTAATTGGTCTAATTTCAACATTGTTGCATCTCAGGGAATAGGGAGCCCCAAGAAGAGAGAGAGACAGGAGGACAGCCTGTCAGCGGAGCAGTCATAAAACATACATTTATTAAGTTTGCCACCTTATGTGGGTACAATTTGTATCACCCCAAAACTATTACTATAGCAACATCAAAGATCACTGATTACAGATCACTGTAACAGCTATAATAATGAAAACATTTAAAATATTGTGAGAATTACCAAAATGTGACATAGAGACACAAAGTAAGCACATGCTATTGGAAAAATAGCATTGATAGACTTGCTTGAAACAGGGTGGCCACAAACCTTCAATTTATAAAAATGCATTATCTATGGAGCACAATAAAGCAAAACACAATACAATGGAGTATGCCTATAATTAGCAACTAATAGACACTAATTTAATCTTCATCCCATGAATGAAGCTTCATCTAAACCAACTCTTGAGGGATTAATAGGATTTAGCAAAGTATGCAAATGGCAACAGGTGAGAAATAGTAAGTTGCAGGAAAAGAAAAAAGCACAAGCAGCAAGAAAAGTCTTCTATTGAAGCTGAACAATCTCTGGGCTGTTAAATATTCTAATAAAATGAAGAGTTTAATGTGTTGAATTTCAAACCACCTTTCTCACTTTTCCCCAAATCTTTTCCAGTTTTTTTAAATCTCATTAAATGGTAGTGATAAAGTCACATTATGCCTGAAGGAAGACAATGAAAATGGCGGACATTGGATTTATGTTTATACTTCCAGGGAGTAAGACGAAGCCTTGCTGAGAGATGTGAGCTCACTGCTGACCCCAAGTCAGAAGGCTCATCCATCAAGCCCTCAGTATGTAGATAAATATATAGAAAATCACTTCTTTGTACAGTCTGAAAACTAAACTTCATGCCAGTACTCCACTGATGCCTTAAAGATCCTAAGCAGTAATTTGTAAGTAGAAATAGAGCCTGCCACATAAACAAAACAGAGGTAAATGCTCACTTATGCTATACATGAGTTGCATCTGCTAAAATCTTAGACAAGGGAGGAGTATCCCTTTATAATAGGTGAATTATTAATATTATATTCTTAAAAGAAATGCATGCTTTTCCATAAGTACCTGTCTTCCAGCTATTTAGTATCCTTAGATTTTTTGCAGCCCCCATAGACAGTACTAAGCAAAATTTTTGAAAAATGTCTCATAAACCAAATGAAGAAGAGCCATTTTAAGCCAAAGAAAAAATATGAATCTCTTTAACCTCCTTCAGAGAACTGTATCACGATATCTGATGTGAATTTCTTTATTTTTCAAAAACATTCTAAAATTGAGAATAAAGTCTTCATCGTGATCCTTCTTAAAGGTGGTCCTTTCTGCCATAAAGCTGATAAGATAGTAATTGTCTAAGCAGTTTTTGCTCAATCAGTAATGGAGTATCGCATACATTTAATTTTGTTCACACACACACAAAAGTGACAGTAGAAAATAGTCATTCTTTTAAGGTAAGGCTATATCGACCCTAAACACAAAAGTATGTATTTATGGGTCAAATGCAGAATATTCAGCAAATAATTTCCTTTCTTTTACCTCCATCTCAATCACAAAAATAAAAAAGATAATGTGTCACCAATTTGGATAACATAAATGAATGTTTTTATCATCTGAAGAACTTTAGATTGCCAATTGGGTTGCCAGATTTGAGTGGTGCTCTTGAAAATAATATTTATTTTGTCTTTTCATAATTCATGCTTATTCAATGCAATTCTTACATATTTATTCCCAAGCCATATTCTCCCAGGTAAGCAGCAGCTGTCAAAAAAAAAAAAAAAAAATTCCTGAACTTTGGTAAAGCTCTGTGTTTAGGATAATTCTCTCTTTCTGCAAAGCCTGGATTAGCTTTCCCCCCAAAACTGACATATCTCAGAAGGGGAGATCAAGGATAAAAATATTTGGTGGAAGAAACATTTGCCTGTTGATTTTACCATTATAAAAGAAAAATAATGAGCTTTTGACTGCCTTCATATCTTTAGAAAGAACAAATCAAGAACGAAGGTAGATATTAAATGGTGAAATAATTAAAAAGTAAGGGTAAGAATGACTCAAGTTATCATATCTAACATAAAAACACCAGGATCATATCCACTGTCTCTCACATAATACTATTCAGGATAGTTCAGAGGTGCTTTGTAATATCCTAATACTTGTAGCAATGGACATTTGTAAGTTAGTATAGCTTCCTATCTATGTAAATATAATTGAGTAGTAGTTTACCTCTACTTTCTACAAATTCACCTTTGAATTATAATTCGAAAGTATTCAATTTAAATTGAGAATCACAGGACTTCTGATATTTTCCTACAAGAGGCTGTAGGGATGAAGAGATGTAGGGTTAGCTGAGTCCTTACTGTCATTCCGGTCTCAGTTTACATATTGAAACCTCAGAGAGCCCCTGAATATCCACGCAGGCCTAAATAGTCACTTTAAAACTTGCCACCATACTATTCTACTTTAATTCTTTAAATATTACTTTTCTCTTAGTATATTTCTTGGCAATTTAGGTTTTTCTCCTCCCCCCGCCCACTCCTCAACATGTGTACATGCACTCATGGACACGCAGACGCACATACACTAACATTGGCTCTAATTAATTCACTGCATTAGTCCTGACACCTAGAACAAAGTCATTTTGATTAAAAGACGCATTTCTTTGGGCAACTTGAACATAATTTTTTCTACATTTTCAATGACGTTTTTCTCCACCCATTCTGTTTTCATCTTCTGAAACTTCTATTAGGTGAGCATTGGATCTGTCTACAAATGTGTTTCTATTCACCCTGGACTATAAAAAATAATTGTGGGGCAAGAGAATGTGTGCAACACAACTCATTTTCTTGGCATGGGGACTCCACGACATCCTGGTTCCTCCACCTTCCTTATCATGGCCTCTGTGCTCCAAACTGAGGCCAAATGTCCCACTGCCTGATGCCCAGTGATAGGAAAGAGCATGAGAAACCAACTCAGGCTGTCACTCCAAGTGCTGTTTGCAATTCATGTCCCTGGCAGTCGCAACCACATGTCCGCTGCCCATGGAGTCTGTCTGTTCTGTGCTTGCAGTGCCCACAACTCAGTGCTCTCCTCTGCCACATTTCTCTCCTGTGTGTACTTTGGGCTACTGTTTCCTTTGCCCATCTAATTTCATCTGCTTTCTACTTTCCTGGTTCCTAAAAAAAATTTCATTATAAATGTATTCTTTTCCATACCTCATAGTAGTAGCATTTTTGATCAGCTGCTGATATCTAATTCAGTTAAAATTGTAAATCCCTTTCTCCGGCAAAAAGCAGAAAAAAACACCTGATAAACAAATTGTAAGAAATGATTACAGGTACTGCCTAAGTACCTTATTCATAATGCACTTGAGATCTTCTCAAAATTTCACTTTACCATTAGGCTTTTACACTAACAGGAATCAGTGTCTAAGTCATTTACACCATCAGACCAGCTAGATGACAGCAAGTTGTCAACAGATTTCCCAAGGATTTCTCTGAGGAACTAAAGACTTACAAGGGGGGAGAAAGTGTCATTCCATCTGAATCCAACCATTACACCAATTGACCTGGAAGCTGGAAAGGTTCTATTTCTCTAAGGAAAATAAAACAATTGAAAAGCTTGAGTGTCCAATCAAACAAATTACATTTATACCCTCCCCCAGAGAGCTATACCACTTAGGCTCTAAGCAGAGCTTAGAAGGAATATATATTTTAATGGACAAGCTTATCATAGCATACTACAAAGGAAGAGAAAACAAAATGAATAAAACTGAAATTACTGAACCAAAGAGCCACATATGTGTAAAAACCCAAACTTACTTGAAATAACATTTTACATGGACTTGAATTCAAGCACTGTCATTTAAAACTAGGTATTTATTGACTTAAGGGGAAAACTGATAAGGAATTCCAGTTTTATTTCAGGTTTTCATTAATAATCTATAAGAAGGGGGTCTGCTAATGAAATCTGCACATAGATGACACTAAATTGACAGGTACTACAAAAATCACAGGGAAATAACATAAAAGAAAACGCAAGAGGTTCAATATTTGTAAGGAAGTAGGAAACGGATTCATTCTAGTTAAATACAAGGTCATTCAGAACACACATTTTAAATAATATCTCTTTCCAAGAAGCTTAAAGTGTGTTTGAGTGCTGCTATCTCTACCTCCTATTTATTGGAAAGCACACTGTTCTCGGCACCAGAAGACAGAGCCAGAATCGCAAAAAATCAAACGGACCAGAAATAGCAAATACAGAAGAAAAAAGTTCTAGGGAAGGTGAAAGGAGGCCAGTGCATGCATTTTTTACTTGATAAGAAAAGTTAAGAAAATGTGTGTCATTGTAGAGGAAATTCCAGTTATCTTCTGGGCTATAAGAGTTCAGAGAAGGCTGCGTGTGAATACGTATGTGGAGAGAAAAGAATAGCATTGAATTCAGTGTGAGACAAAATACAGGAGAAAAAACAGAATCACTAGTTTAGCCGCAGGTTTTCTTTTTTTTTTAAACTAGAGAAAAAAAGAGCACTGAGCTATATAACCAAGAAAAGACTACAAGGTAATCACCAATCATAGAAAAGAGAATTTTTTTTTCAGGATAAAGAAAGAGAGCATTTATTACAGAATTTGACAAAGTTGTAAATGTCCACCCACCATTTAGAAAGTATCTTGATCGTTTCTTGGCCTTTTGGTTAAGATCAAGTATAGCACCTGTTCTTATCAGTAGAAAGTATCTTGGGCTTTTCATCTATCACATATCACTTTTTCTCAACATCATCATCTTTTACCAAAGTCACTCAACTTTTCTATTTGTTTATATATTTACTTGTACTAAACACCCAATATGCAAGAGATATTTTGCTATGTTCTGAGCATACAGAAATGAATATATTATTTGCCGTCGATAAATTAAAATATCTACTTAACGTAAAATCGTATCAATATCTAACAAAAATCTCCCTGTGTAACAAACATTATATAATCAATAAGAGAAAAAGTGCTATAGGAGTAGACAGGAGAAAAGGAGAGAGGGAGTTAGAGTGATTTTTACAGATGCAATTGTATTTTTGCTGGTCATTGAGACATGTATACAAAGAAATGGGGAGGAGGAGGGAGACATAGAAAGGTGAAGGCAGAAAAAACTGAACAAAAGCAAGAAGAAAGAGCTTGGAGGAAAACCGTCACAAAGTACATGGTTTGGGGAAACTCGAAAAACATTGTGGTTAAAGCTCCAGTTATATAGAAGGACAACAGGGTAACAGACATGCAGTCTAACAAATTTTGAAGGCTCATAAACACGTTGCTGAGAGAAGGAGAATTTATTCTCTGGAGTATAAGCAATGGTGATCATAGAGTTTATTTAAACAGAGGAAGGATGTATTTACATTTGCATTGTAGCAAGAAAGTAATTTTCACTGTGCAGGTTGTTATGAAGACAGAGTAACCAAAAACACTAGGAAAAAAAGTGGAAAGGGAACGAATGGAAATGTATTATAATATGTAATGTAAAAGTTAATGAAGTCTTCTCTTTCTACATACTACTTGCAAGCCACGTTGTAAAGAAGTTTGTTCGAAACTTTAGAGTCATCTTTACTGCTCCTTTAACCTCCAAATTAGTAAAGAAATTCAGCTTTCCCATTAATTTGCCTTATAAATTGCTTTTTATTTTAGTTTTTTCCTGCTACATATTCAATCAATTAATACCTCTTTACAGTCGTCCCTTGGTACATATGAGGCACTGGTTCCCGGATGCCAGTGTAAACCAGAACAAAGGCATATTTAAAGCTCACAGTCAGCCTGGTGAAACCCATGGACACAAAGAGTCAGCCCTCCCTGTAGATGGGTTCCCCATCCTGCATATTCTCCATCAGTGTATGGTAAAAAAACAATCTGCATGTAGGTGGACCAGCGCAGTTCGAACCCTGTTGTTGAAGGGTCAACTGTAGTCTTACGGCAACTTCCAAATGAATTGTTCTATTTCCAACTCTGTTCTAATAGTGGATGATGTCATCGTTCATTCACTCATTCATTCATTCAAAAAGTATTTATTGAGCATTGACCACATGCAGGCATGATGCAAAGGCCTGAAGGGAACAAGAATAAATAAGGTAAAATTCTTGACCTTGTGAAGGACACAAGCAAAAACATTGCATAAATCTTGATCATTTCACAGAAAGACTGAGTGCATCTCCACTCAGATTTTGAGATAAGAAAAGGCTTCCTGAAGAATTTGATGCCAGTGAGTTAAAGGAAAAGTAGGATTAAGCTGAATAAATAGCAGGGGAGAGTATTCTTGGTAAAGGACACACGGTTGTATGGATGTGAGAAAGACGGATGCACGTGGAGACTAAATAGTTCAGTGTTCCTGGAATGAAAGGCCCAACAGGAGTCCTACAGAACATGAGCCTATGCAATTGTCAGAGCTAAGTCATTAAGGGTCTTCGTTCCAATGTAAGAAATCTTAAAACCTAGAATACTACTACTTAAATTTTGAAAGCTCACTGACAGCATTATAAATGCTCACTGTGGTAACATAAATTTAGGAATTACAGATTTTGTAATTATGAGTATAAAAATATTACAGTGCTAGAAGTCATGGTTGTGAATGTGGTTTCCAAGGGAGAGTGTGTGCAATGAAAAGTGCACAGTGTTAAAAGCAAGGAACCATGAAGAGACCAAAACAAAGAGCCTCAGTGGAAGGAGAAAAGTCCTTGAAAGAAAGACGAGGTAATTGGGGTGAGCTGATGTGAGTGCCTGTTCCTCAAGTTGGAGTACATACAACTTTTCATGTATCTTGGCTATAAAGAGAAAATCTATACTGGTCACTAATCTTATGGGATGGAAGACTGAAGAAAACAAATAATTAAGATATACACTCCAAGACATAATAAAAGCCAACATTTAGTGATCAAAAGATGACCTGAATATTCAGCTAAGAAAAGCTTACAACCATATCCTCAAGAAAACAAAGATGAACACCAAGATATATGCTGGTAGTCCTGGGATTTTTAAGGATAAAGAAAGAAACATATAAGAATCCCACCAAAAAAAAAAAAAAAAAAAACAGGTCACCTGCAGTGAAAAATAATTCTCAAGCTTGTCTCCGATTTCTCTTCAGAGACACGATTCAGTGTATTAAAAGCTCAGAAACACTAGGGTACATGAAAAGAATTTCATCGTCATCCAAGTCATTGTTCATGGATTCAGGCATTAGAAAAATATGCTCAACTATGCAAGGATTCAGAAGGTATATCACCAGCCACGTTCCCTTTCAGAAAATGGAAATAATCTTACCAAATAGAAAACTCAATTCAAATTAAGAAATCAGAGACGTGTATTATAAAAGGATGCTCAATGAGTATTGAAGCCATTTAAACATCATATAACTTTTTAAACAATAGTTTAAAATGCTATTATAATGCTTGAAATAAAAATAACATCATTTTCATGTAATCATTTTGCTATAATACACTGGGATAAGAATCCCTGTTTACCCCAACAAAAACTGGAATGTGGGAAGAGAGAGAATTGTAAAAGCAAAGATGTGATAACTTCCTTACTTTCCTATGGGACTTAATATGTAGTTTCATGTCTAAAATTTATGAATTGAAAAATATAGGCTTCAATTATTTTTATATAGAGTGTTTAAAATAATCACTAATATAAATGAAACCAAATTTAATACCTTTCAAATTACCAGAAAGAAACCATTTCTAAATATATTAAGATATCTTAGTTATCAATATGCAAATCCTTTCATTAAAAAAAAAGAGAACAATGCACAGGTATTACTCAGAAGAAAAAAATACATATGGCTGGCCCACAGGCCTAGGTAAGGTAAGATATGCACAAAGAAGGGTCAGAAAGGCAAAAATGAAACAAGAATACACAATACCATTTTGCCCATCAGATTAGTGAAAACGAAAAACATAATTCCCTGCATTGACAAAAATTTGAGCAACAGGCACTCTAATTTTTTTTTAGCAAATTCTTCCAGACCCTAAAACTTTTGGTGGGAGTGTGCATTAGTCAAAACATTTTCTGAAGGCAATATATCAATATGTACCCGCCTCCCACAAAAAAATTATGCACACCCCTTGAATCAATAGCTGCACCTGTAGAGTTTACCCTAACGCTGCACTGAGGGTCTCGCTCCAGGTGGAAATCATTCATTTATAGTGGCCTCAATCTATACACCTGTTTGTTTTTCTTCAGTAGTATTCTGCAGTTTATACATAGGAATTAAGAAGGCTGTCAGGTGACTGATTTGAGAATTGGTGTTTGGAGACAACAGAAGGACCAAGAAAAATGAAATGAAAGAAAATGGATAAAAGACTACTAAAGTCACATTCCTTATGACCTAGGCTAAAACTGAAGGAAGTGAACCTAGAAGGGACCCAGCAGATTCCCAAAGACAAAACAAAGGTCTCAGGGATTAACTTTAGTGTGTGGCCAATAGTTATCATTTAGGGTGGGTATGTCATCAAAAACAGGGTTGTTAGGGTGGCTAAGTGAATAGGGTAGTAAAGAGATGAGAATGAGAAGATACACAGTCACTGACCAAAACATGATGATGTAAAGAAACACTGTGAGTCAGGGGTGGAAGTTTTTCATTGTATTGGCAGGCGGGTCGTGTCCAAGTTGCCCTTGGTTACAGAAAATGAGGCAGGTATTGAAGAAAGGTACACACCTAGTTAACAGGAGCTTTAAAGGTAATGTTTCTTTCCAATACATGGCAAAAGAAAAATAATGCAATCTCTACACCTCTACCAGCTCCCAGCAGGGAGGTGCATGAGGAGTGGATGAATGAGCAACCCCCAACTGGAAGGGCCAGGAAAAGGATGCCTAAGAGGAAAGAATCAGCATTTGTGTAAGGCAAGAACTTTGAAAAACTGTTGACAAAAAGCCTAAAAATGTAGAGAAGGTGGCATGTTTACAAACTACTGAAGAATAAAAAGGTTGCCCCAATGTGGGAGAAGAAAGTAAAGAAAGGAAGGGCTGAGAAATAAAGGCATGGGAATATGGGAGAAGACATTTCACTGCAGGATATGGATGTAGGATGACAACAAAGGATGGCAGTATTATTAAATCCTGCAAGGAGAGCTGCTCCACGACTCAACTGGAATTCTGGGGTGAAGGTGGCTCTGTGCTAGCATGGATAGAGTCAAACTACCTCTAGTTTTAAAAATCAATAAAAGACTGTTTTAACCAGATCCCTTCTTTGTTTAAAACTTTAATTTGTTGACCTTTGATTATTGAATCATATTCCCAGCTTCATTCAGGTTTCTATCACCTGACACTTAAAAGTCCTTCAGGTTTTCATCTGATCGTACTGTTGCATAAAACCTTCTCAAGGCAAACTTGACCAGTCACTCTTTCTCAATCATCACACAAATAGTCGAACCTTTGTGTCTTTCTACATCCTGGCCCAGAACCTGGAATTCTTCTCTCTCCATTTCTGCCCCCTGAAACCTCAAGGCCCAGGTTAAACTCTACGTAACCCGTGAAGCATCACCACCATCAGAAGAAATCACAACTTAAACTCTCAGCAACTCATATTCATTATTCTATAAATGTTATAGTCACTAGTGTTTATGTCTTATCTCTTCCACTACATTCCTTTGGATCACGATTCTATTTAACTAATTTTATCACTTCTAAAACCTCTACACAGTGTCTTATGCATAGCTAGTGTTCAAATGAGATAAATAAAAATTGTACAGCAATTATAAACAACACAGAAAGAGTGAATAGAAGTCATCAAAAAGAATAGCAACTCCTGACTTTGTTTATGCTATTCCAGCTTTCTAGGAGGAGCTTAAACATCAACTCTACCATTTAGCTTCTCAGACTCTGAGAATTTTATCATAGAACAACTTGAAAATTCTAACAGGCCTTCATGAAAGTGTTTTGAAGTATGGCAAGAGGAATTACTTTTAATAACACGGTTTAATTACTTTGTGCAAGTAATTAAAAAATACAAGGCATGAAGGATCCAGAATGTGTAAATTTTACACTTCTATGAAAATAATAGGATATAATTTGGAAAAGACAAAAATAAAAAAAAGTAACCTGAACATCAGAAATACTTATAAAACTAATATCAACTTGGTAAAGAAACTGGTTACAAGGAAAACAGTTAAAGACATATCACTCCAATACCTAAATTTGGCTTTCCTAAGCTACAAAGTAATAGACCTCAGTGATGATGATATTTTGGTAATAAAAACAAACCATGAAATCCGTTTTAAAAAATTTAGTTTCCATTTTCCATTTTCACAATTTAGTATGATGTAGCTGACCTGATGAAAAGTCTTTAATATAAATCAAATTTTTCTGCACAGAATATTCCATGCAAGTTCAACTCATCAAGACCAATATTGTCACATTTTGACAATTTTCTTCAGATGCTGAACATTTTGTAATTATTTGACATGAAACTTTGGGTACAGAATTTGTCTTAATATAGCACATAGTTTCCAGGTGGGCAAAGTACTTTGCAAATTAATGAGGTAGATATTGGCAGTGTAGTGACTTCAGTAGGCAAACACAGAATCTATTAAGTACTCAATAATACCCTTTACAGATCCTCAAACGTTAAAATCTATTTTATAGCAACACTTCCAAAATGTGTCGCAGGGTTTTTAATGCCCTATGCCACCAGAGACAGAAATAAAGGACCTTATTTTAACATTTAACCTGAAAGGACATCTTCTGCCCTTCCTCCCTCTCCCCTTCCCCCATTATTACACTGTCTGAATTAGCTATGAGGCAAAATTCTGGTGTGAGAATTCTACTCAAATATCCAGTTGAACAGCGTCAGGCTCTCCTGACCCTCTAACCTTCTCTTTTGTCCAAACCTCCTGAGAATCAAGCATGTGTCACACAATAACTAGCTTCCCCTTGAATAGCATTATTGGAGAAGAGAAAAAAGTCCTTGTCCGGGACTTGACTACATTCTGCCACGAGCCAGTTACCTGGCTATTTAAAGTTAAAAGCAACAGACTTTCACAAATTTAACTCAGTGAGTTTAATTATAACCATTATTTTCTCTAAAAAAAATCTAATTTTCATGTACAGCAAGGGTGTCCAAAATGTGTCTCCAAATTGAGAAGGCAATGAAACAAGTACATGGCAAGGAATAATACTTTCGCTATAAATTGAATGTGTTTTAATGTTCTCCCTTCTTAGGTGCTCACTTTAAAGCAATACTTAAGGATCTTCTCTCAGAGGATTTTCTTTTTTGCTGGAAACCCACTAATTATGTTTTGGTGATGTTGCTTTTGGGTTTTTGCCGCTAATAAACAACTAACTTTGTTGTTTTTGTTGTTTGGTAGGGTTTTTGCTTTTTTTTTAAATTTCTACTTTTTGTATTTTAATATTATGACTTAGAATGGAAATTACAAACAAAGGAATTCCAAATGATTTAAGAATCAGACGATGAATTTTATTGTGAATGTAGTGAACAAGAAAACATCACTTTTAACATAAAAGCAGCTTTCTACACATGTCATGAGGCATTTGCACAGGTCCTTGTTCTCCTTTAGACCAAAATGCAAATGCAATGTTAACAGAGAAAAAAATCAAAGAATGACATCAGAGGACAAGATAGAGCTACGGTTTATCTGCATAACACTCGACAGTCCAATAGCAACTTCTAAGCTGCTGACACCACTTGCTCAAGCTCCTGCCAAAGAAGCTCCTGCTGCTTTTTCTGTGAGGAATTTCTGCCTTTTGTGACTTGTTCGGCAGGTCTTTCCTGGACTCCCAACAGGTATTCTTCAAACAGTTAAAGGGATATGGAAACTACTACATTTAAATCAATTTTAACTTTATATAACAAATTGTCACAAAACTATATATATTGTCAGTGGGGGAATCAAAATTTTAAAAGTAGTGGCAAAAGTAGAATAAAACAATTAAAAGGTACTAAAAAACCCATTTCTTGAACATCTAGTTTAAGTGAAAAGAAGAAAAGATTCTGGGATGAAATTGACTAGCTTATAATTACACGATTCAGTATAAAAATCTATAAATGCTAAGTCTTCCCACTCTACCAATTCCCACATATGTAACAATAATGTTGGGACCACAAAAAAAATTTTTTTAAAGGGATGAAATAAAATCCTGTAAATACTGTCTAAGCAGTAAATATTAAGTAAATAAATGCTACCACTTATTTATCACCATGTGTTTTGAAACTCAGCTATTATTTACAATGTGGAGAAATGACAAATCATTTTTTAAAGGAAGCAAGGAATTAGTCCTTCTATGATAAAAGCGTTAGTCCAGTTTGGCCTAACATACTTCTATCAATAGAATATAATTGTCCACATTTAACCACTTATATAGCATTTCTTCAAGAGATAAATTTACTAAACAGGTTTTGTCTAATTATAATTAAAACAATTTTTAATTTTTAATCTTAAATCTTATATTTAAGTAGGAGCAAATTCTTAACCTGATATTCACTAACTTTTAAACCTGCTTTTTCCCCTCCACTTATATATCTTCCACTAATTTCTAAAAGAGATTTACATGCTGAAAAGATTTACAGCTAACGGAACACAAAGTAAATATATACCCTAAATAATTAGCTTATTTTCTTCAGTACGAATACCAGTCACATCCTAATGAGGAAAGTATGCTATTTCTAAGTGCACTACGATCTTGCCTCAAACACATTTTTATTTACAGAGAACAGATTTTCTACACATCTTCCTTTTGGAACCATTGGAAATAATTTAGTTTTTATTTTGAAATATAACCAAGCATTTCTACTAATGCTCAGGTATCAGGTGGACAAAATAATAGTGACTTACATTTACATCTTGCTTCTGAACTGTCAGTACATTTACTAGCTGTCAGTAAAAGAGAAAAATAAAAAAAAATGACTGTCAGTTTTAAAAGAGTAAGAAAGAGAAAGTATGCCAGTAAATGTAGAGAAAATAATTTTGAAAAATATTTTACCTACTTCAGCATGAGTTTTTCTCCTGTGTGAAATGTATAACTACATAATTTGAATTGTTTGATGTCTTAAAATCGTAGATTCTAGAAAAGATGGAAATGCATGAGTAAAATGTGTTTGCTTTAAAAATCACGATTTCTGAGCTAGGTTTAGGCTGATGCAAATACAGCTGCCATTCACCTAGTCAAACAGAGGGATTCCAGAGCTTCACAGTGTTATTTGTATAGAACAGGAGACTTAGGCTCAGATTATCAGATCTATATGTCCCTTAAATTTCCCAACCAGCATCTTAATGAATTGAACATAACTGAAAAGTTGAGCATACCTTAATATTGAACAAATCTGCACCATAATTGCACCTATGCCTGAACATAAAATCCCAAGTCTTAATTATTTTCCCAATCTAAATATTTCAAAATGGCACCAATTTTTGAAATTTTACAATGTGTTAGGATATATACATTCTTTAGCTCAATTAAAACATTTTAGAACATATTGTTTAAATTATACTCTAAAGACTAAATATTCTTGAAATGCACAATTTTGTACCTAAACGTTGAAGGGAATTGATGGATCTAAACAACTAAGATAAAGGAATAACAACAGGCAAATAAATAGGGACATATTTTCTCAGCATTCGTAATCACATGCCAAATTTTGAAGCTTTTAAGTTTATTAGAGTTGTAAGAATTCTCCCACCACTTGGGCACTTTCCTGCACTATAGTGTTGCAATTGCTCATCAAGGAGATCCTTTAAAATTAGTATTACTCCTCAGATTTAATGAAATTAAAACTGGAGGAATGCAAGTTATTTTTATTAAAATAATGAAATTGAATCATTACAGCATTCTGCCCAGAGATAACAAGTGGACTGACGAGAACATCAGCTGTGAATACATTTAAATATAGATTTACACATGCAGTATTAGGGAAGGTAAAAACAGGATATGAAATAAACATTAGGCATCAACTCTAAGCTCACTGTCAAGAAACGCCCAAGCTTCTAACCACAGAGTTCAGCTGAAGGTAACTATCTGTCAAATGTAATCTGTGCAAGTGAATATGCTTAAGCTGGTGCTATGAATCAACCAAAATTGCTTTGGTCTTATTGACATTCAATTGCAAGAAGTTGCAGCTCATCCAGTCCAATAGACAGTCTGACAACACCAAGAGTGCTTCCAGTGACAGAAAGCTTTAAATATAGATGCAACTATCATCAAAATACACATGGAACTAAACTTTATGATCCTTCATAGCATCTTTTGAAATTGGTCAGTCAGTCATCAACTGGTCATAGATGCCCCAAGATCTCATCACATTGCTCTAACGTCTGCCAGCTTGCTCAGTTAACAAACCATTATTAATCTTTAAAAAAATAATGAATATAGATTTGATTGACAGGCAAAGTCCTCCTGGATTAGTATAAGAGTTTCTGTTGCATTGTGCTTAACCCCGTTTCTTCACTTTGCAGATCTGCCTTTTATTTTTTCTTCCATTTGAGATTTGCCCCTAGTACATCTTAATAAATAATAACCAGGCATCCATGAAAAAATCCAGAGGGTCAATTTTAAGCAATGCCTTGCAGATATTTTTTGACATGTATCGAGTTTGCATAAGCACTGCATTTTACCAACAAGAGAACTAAGGTGAGTGAGGTTAAGTGACGTGCTTAGAGTTGTTTCCCCTTGGGCATTGTGACCTCTAAGTAGATTCTGCCGGTGCCCATATGCTTTTGTTCCAGGTCTTAATTCTATATTGAGCAAACTTCCTAACCATCCCTCTTTTGTCTGTGTATATTTTCAACCAAGAAAAATGTGTTGAGTTCCAAACTGCTTGCAATGGTCTGCTTGCCTCTGTTAAATAGCTCGATCACTCCATGCCTCAGTAGTCTCATATGTACCTTCTTCACAGGGTAGTTCATGAAATAATAGGTGTAAAACCTTTGCCTTGGGGTTGTCTAAGAAACCAATAGACATAGACGGGTAGGTGGATACTTTAATTTTTAACATGTTATATATGTATTGTCCTGTCCCTCTAAGAGCTTACAGTCCAAGACAAATTGTACTATTAAGGACAAATCTTTACAGGATGTAAGGGCAAACACAAAACATTCTACGTTATTAAAAAAAAGCAACCAGTCCAGAGTGTAGCAGTTTCCTGAACTCTTAATACTAGTCCCTTCTTTAGCAACATCCTCAGGGAATCTCTATTACTTCCCTCATGCCTTGATCCATGAAGCTACATGAAAATAAACTGTGATACAACGTTTAAAGAAAGGTGAGTAGACAAAATTATATACGGACTAAGGATGTACTATGGTTAGAGCTAAATAAAATATGCATATTAAAAAATTGCAAGGACTTTAGAGAAAATTACTGGAAGGAACTGAGTTTGTCTTTTCTTATTTTCTTATTTTCTAAATATTTGAAAATGTTAGTTCAAAAACTTTTATGATTTTTCTTAAAATCTCGTTTTATTCAAAAATTACTTTCCAAAAGTGTGTATCTGATATTACCCTGATATTTCTTTCTTTTTTTTTTTCTTGTATAGCTTCTTGAGGATAGACACCATGGCCTTACTATCTTCAGTATCGTCAAAACCTCTTAAAAATTGTTGTGTACACAGCAGACATCTGTTGTATCCTACTAATGAAAGTGAAATGCTTTAAGCAAAAAGATTTGACTTGTTTACTAAGAAATGGCTGTAAAGGTTCTTTTCAATTTTTTACATGTGTTAACAGAAGGAACATTGCCTAATGCTGGTTTTCACACATGATATCTCACTAAGCACACTGTGCACTTACTCAAGTCTGCTACTATTGTGCCACTAAAGAATAATGAACGAAAATGACTTTCTTCCATATGGTAAAAAATAAAGTTCTTTGACAAACTTACTTACATGGTTTTTAAATTATTTTACAGCAAATATTTAAATTGAAAATTTAATCAAGGAAGTTCCAAAAATGTTAAAAAAGTATGTAAAACAAAGATAAGAATCAAACAAGGTACATAAGTAATTTGTACTCTAGGAGCTTACAGTGGGAACACACTAAACAGAACAATATCTTAAGGGTTTAGTTTGTTCCAGGTGTTTTAGATCACTGGTTATTTCCCATATGGCTATGTATTACTTATGAATTTAAAAAATCTTTCTGCTCTTGATTTTTTTATTTTCCAATATAGAAAATGACAATCATTAATATTATTAAAGGATCAAAAATAATGTTGGTAAAACACTGAAAATGAAAAAGCATTATACAGGTCTGGTGATGCTTTACTCCACTTCAGCCCAGTTCAATCTCTCTCTCTGTGCCAATCACTAATAAAAAGTCTGGACAAAATACAAAAAGCGACTACCTGAGGATGCTTAAAAGGGAAACAAAGCAAACACATTGTAGAGGGAGCCGAACCAGGAGAACTGAAAACTTCTGATCTATAAAAGACACTGTTAATAGAATGTGAAGTCAAGCCACAAACTGGGAGACTATTTGTGAAACAGATATTTGACCTAGGACTTATATGCAGAATACATAAAGAGCCATTGAAATCCCATAATAAGAAAACAACCAACATTATTTTTTGAAATGGGAAGATTTGAACAAATACTTCACTGAAGAAGATACATACCTGGAAGGCACTTAAACACCTGAGAAGAAACTAAGATCGCAATGAGATATCACCAAACATCCATCAGAAGAATGGCTAAATAAATAAATTGACTATACTAAGTGCTGACAAGGATGAAAGCAACTGTGATCTCACATTCTGCTGGTGGGAATGCAAAATGGTACAGCCACTTCAGAACAAAGTTTGGCAACTTGTGATAAAATTTAAACACACACCTACTATGTGACCCAGCAATCCTACCCCTAAATATTAATATTTATTCAGAAAACAGCTCAGAGATTGATGGGGGGCAGTAGGAAGATTGGAATAACTATAAAAGGGTAGCATAAGGGAACATTTGGAGGTTACAGACTCTTCTATATATTGTTTGGATGGTGGTTACGTAACAGCATACATTCGCCAAAACTAATACAACTGTACACAAAAAAGTACATTTTGCTCTACGTATATCATTTTTTAATGAATAAAAAAGTTTTAAAACACAAAAAGCATCATAAAAATATGTGATTATAATTTTATTTGCCCTTTCAAAATTTGCACAGGCATGAATAATAAAAAGACTTTTCATAGAAATGGCACCTGCAAATGTCTCTCAATTGTCAATTTGATAGATGGTTTATATCAACTGAAGGCCCTAATAACTGGTCCAGACATTTTTAACTCTAATCATCTAATCTCGCACCCAAAGACTTTGCCATCCCGAAACACTTTTGAAACGTCTGCAAGATTGTTTTCAAATCAATGATTTGCTGAAATCTTTTTCCTTTCATATAACTAAAACCATTTTTCTCTCCTAAGCACATTTTTAAAGCTAACAATTCTATGTACTTTCTTTGAATAGAAATTTTTAACGATCAACCTAATTTTACTTTCTTTCACTTGTATCCTATTTTAAATCAACATACACATCTAAATAATTCAACATTATTGGGCCACCCTAATTATAGTGTTCATGCTCAGGAAAATGTGTTTTATCTTTGAAATTCTTTTCATCATCAATTTCAATATCATCAATTCAGAATTCTCATCAGCCACCCTTAGCAATTGCATAAGCCATTTTAGAATTTCCTTTCTGTGCCAATGTTTCTTATTTTATGCTTTAATAAACTTATCTCAGTTGAATGTGGTTAACCTTAAATCCAAGCCTTTTCTGTACAGGTATGGTATCACAACTTACACATCTCAAAAAAAAAAAAATTATTATCATGGCTATTTAACAATGGCTATATTATGAGGACAGAAAATAGCCAAGCTCGAGAATCTAAAATAGTCATTTTCAACCAAGGATGACGCTTCTCAGGGGACACTTGACAATGTCTACAGACATTTTTAACTGTCACAGAAGGGGATGGAATTAGGTAGAGATATGGGAAGTTTGCTACTGGCAACTAGTGGGTAGAGGCCAGGGATGCTGGTGATTATCCTACAATGTACAGGAAAGACTGGCACAACAAAGAACTATCCAGTCCAAAATGACAATAGTGCTACGGTTGGAAAATATTGCCCCAAAGCAAATAGCCTAGTCAAGAATGTACATATAGTGATAAAAATCTAAGCACAAACAAAATCAAACCTTAGGACAATTTCTAAGCATTTAACTTACACTGTGTCAACTACTCCACAACTACGGACATATACACTAGTAGACCCGTCGCCTTTTTCAATATCAAGGCGCGGTAACAGTACTTTCCCCATCACTTGCTATACAATGGCATAAGATGGGACCAGTTTAAGAAATATACCAAGAGTTTGTAATAGAAATAAATGTAATAAGGAAACAGAAAGCCAAACAAAAATGAGTTTGAGAGCAGGGAAATCTCAAACCAAAGACTTTCTGCATAGGAACACAATTCTGATTTTTTAATATCTGAAATTTGGCTCAAAAAGCAACCTTAATACGTTTTTGTTATGCTAAATGTAAAATTCTACATAAATTTTTGCATTCTGTTTGAAATACTTTTTAAAATGAATACACGTTTTTCCATGGGAGCTTCTACTATACAAGTGAGTCACCTATAGTTAATGCTCAGTTACAGCAATGCTAATGATTTAGGACAGTATATCTAATAGGTTGCAACAAAAATTAACAACAGCTCATAATTAAAGATGCTAATTTGAATAAGCTCTCATTAATTAATAGAAGAATTTATCTCTGGTATTTATTTTAGCCATGATTAAGCATTACTTATTATTTTAATCACTACATGAACCAGTTACGCATGCTACAAATAAACATCAAACTACACAGAGTAACACAAAAACTCCTTGCCAGAAGATCTGCAAAGAATGATGACAATCACTTTTGCATCAAAATGACTTTCCTTTCCCTCATTCACAAGCCAAATCAGATACAAACTACGGTGATGGTAATTGTAACATGAAAAAAGACAACTCTTGAGGGTCCACAAGCAGCATTTCAACATCCAAAGTTGCTTCAAAAAGACATACCTGACAAAATCAATTGAAACGAAATGCTATTATCTCCCCAAGCTCCACCCCATGTTTAATATAAAACATTAGCAATTTCTCTTCCCCCCGAAGTATTCACGGTCAGGCAAATTAGCTGAAATGTTGACACATCGATGCCGAGTGAAACGTGGCCCTTGCATCAAGTCTATACTTCTAATTGAGAATTAATCTTCTACTCGCACACATGAAAGGAATGGCTCTCCGCCAGCAGCAGTAGTTGCAATAGTCACAGGCAATAAAGGACACACCTCATTGTGATACCTAGAGTTCTTATACTCTCTCTCTTCCCCTCCCCTGCCACCCCCAACAGTATGCCCTTTCCTCCTCCTGCTTGAACATCAGACACCAGGTTCTTTGGCCTTTGAACTCTGGGACCTGTACCAGCAGCCTCCCAGGGGCTTTCAGGCCTTTGACCTCATAGTGGGACCCATACTGTCAGCTTCCCTGGTTTTGAGGCTTGTGGCCTTTGAGCCCACACTACCACCTTCCCTGGGAACCACGCTACTACTGTATGTCATTTTTACAGCTTGCAGACAGGCCTATCATGGAACTTCACTTTTGTGATCAAATGAGCCAGTTACCCTTAATAAATTTTCTTTCGTATATCTATCCTACTGGTTCTGTCCCTCTGAAGAACCATGACAAATACAGACCATGTCTACCTTCATCAGTATTGACTTTGCTATATTTGACCAGCATATCTTCTCCCTCTTCTTTTTCCCATATCCAATCCATTTTACAAAGATTCTTCCTTATCTCCCACCATTTTAGCCAATGCCCTTTAAACACAATGAAAAGTTTATAACAGGCATTTTTAAATGGTAGATGGTAGACAAAGTCCTTTTTAAAACACTATGTAACTTCCAGTTCTGACAAAGATGAAGTGTCCTTATTCCTCCCATGTCTGTTCCATATAATTAAAAATCCCAGAACATAATACAACAAATAAGTATAGGATTACTCATTTTTCAAAGAATTAGAAAAAAACTATCCTAAAATTCATACGGAACCAAAAAAGAGGGTCCAAATTGTCAAAGCAATCCTAAGGAACAAAACTGGAGACATCACATTACCTGACTTCAAATTATACTACAAGTCTATAGCGACCAAAACATCATGGTACTGGCATAAGAGTAGACACATAGATCAATGGAACTAAATGGAGATAAAACCATGCATCTCCAACAAATGATCTTCAACAAAGCAGTCAAAAACATGTACTGGGGAAAGCATACACTATTCAATGAATGATGGAAAAATTGGATAGCCATATGCAGAAGAATGAAACTGGACCCCTCTCTCTCACTGTATACAATAATTAACTCAAAATGGATTAAAGATTTAAATGTAAGACGTGAAACCATGAAAATTTTAGAAGAAAACCTAGGAAAAAGTCTTCTGGACATTGGCCTAGGCAAAGAATTTATGACTAAGACCCCAAACACAAATGCAATAAAAATAAAAATGACAAATGGGACTTAATTAAACTAAAAATCTTCTGCACAGCAAAAAATAATAATTAGAAGAGTAAATAGACAGCCTACAGAATAAGAGAAAATATTCACAATGTGTATATTATGACTAATATCCAGAATCTACAAGGAACTCAACTCAGCAAGAAAAAAACAATCCATTAAAAAGTGTACCAACAACATGGACAGGGATTTTTCAAAAGAAGGTATACAAGTGGCCAATAAACATAAGAAAAAGTCCTCAGAAACACTAATAATCAAGGAAATGCAAATCAAAACCACAATGAGATATCATCTTTCTCCAGTTAGAATAGATATTACTAAAAAGTCAAAAAAAAAAATAGATGTTAATGTGGGTGCAGAGAAAAGGGAAAACTTATACACTATTGGTGGGAATGTAAAGTAGTACAAATTCTATGGAGATCAATATGGAGATTTCTCAAACAACTAAAAGTAGATCTACCATTCGATCCTACAATCCCATTAATGGGTATCTACTGAGAGGAAAAGAAATAATTTTATCAAAAAGATACCTGTACTTGTATATTTATCACATACAAATCACAATCAGAAAGATATGCAATCAACCTACGTGTCCATCAACTGATGAGTGGATAAAGAAAATGTGGTATAAATATGCCATGGAGTACTATTGAGCAACAACAAAGAATAAAATAATGTCTTATGCACCAACCTGGATGGAACTAGAGGCCATTATCCTAAGTGAAGTAACTCTGAAACAGAAAAATAAATGCTGCATGTTCTCACTTATAAGTGGGAGCTAAACTATGGCTGCACAAGTACACACAGAGTGGTATAATGGACACTGGAGACTGACTCACAAAGGAGGAGAGTGGGAGAGGATAAGGGATGAAAAATTACCTATGAGGTACAATGTATGGTATATGGGTGATGGGTACACCAAAAGCCTAGACTTCACCACCATGCAATATATGCATATAACAGAATTCAGTTTCTACTACCTAAACCTATCAAAATAAAAAATGAAAATAAAAAAAAAAGATGGGTATATTTGTGGCATAGATTATGGCGATGGTTTCATGGGTATATAGAAGGGCTGTCTGGAAAGTATCCAGCCATTGTTGATATTATAATGAGAATAGTTACACGGCTGGATATTTTCTGGACAGCTGTCGTATTTATCTTCAAACCCATCAAGTTGTATACATTCAACGTGTACATATTTTTATG
>RJWJ010027463.1:0-22191 GCA_004363605.1 Indri indri
ATGATTCATTTTTACATTTTTCAAGGTTTAATATCATTAATAGTGCATAAACCTCAACTTTAGACACCCAGAACAATGTATTCCCATGTGTTCAGTCTTATAGTCAATACAGTTTTACTTTTGCTGCTTGCACTGCTATTAAAATTAGTCATACCCTGTTCTAATGTTAACCCTGCAGTCACAGTAAATTTACAAACATAATTAGCCACCTATACCCATTAGATGAGCCATGGACAGCACATTCTACTCAAGATTATAGCATATTTTGTGTTCGAGCAAATAAAAGTGACCATTATTATTTATTGACATTTATTTGTTTAGCATCAAGTAAAAGTTACTTCTACAACTTCTATAGCAAAAACAAACAAAAGAAACTTTCCAAAGAGTAAACATTATCCTTATAGCAGAATTTCATTAAACTTACTCCATAACACATTGAAATATTCTATGATACTTATATATTTTCCTTGACACAAATTCCTGGTATCTCCAAGAGAAATTGGACTTTGAACACTTGCTAAGCTTCATATCAATAAATCATACAATCTTCCAGTATTGAGGCAATCACAAGAAGGGCTTGAAATAAATGGATTCCAGTTCCTAAAATGAAGGTAAACCACATCATTTAACTAAACCAAATTTGCCCACATTATAGCAATGAAATTTTATGTGTAACTTTATTACATTGTTTTCAGGAAAGCCCATGGAACTCATTTATTTCAAGGTTGTTGACCAGCAAAACATGGAAACATGGGCTGGCTGGTACAACTTTTCCAATCTGTGACAGCTGCTCTGTTACCCTGCCAATTTCATTACAAATCTGTGTGTGCTAAATCTCACAAGTCTTACCGTCAGTTTCTCCTCTGAATTCTTGTTTAATAAGCTTCCTTTTTCGTGCTTTTCAAATTCCATGTTGAAAGAGAATGAGAGAGAGAGAGTGAGAAAGAGAGACTGAGAGACACAGAGGCTCAGATTCTGCCTAGAAAATGATTTGACCTGCTTACATGTTAGATATTACAGGACATTCCAAGTTGTGAGAACCTAGGACACTATCAGAAAGCCCTAGCGATAATTTCTGGTTAGCTAGTGTTTCCATTTATAGATGTTCAAACCCCATAAACAGAGCACTGAAGAGAAGTCAGGCAGCTGGCCTTAGATAATGATAAATGTCCCCAGATATAACAGCAAACTCTTCAACTGAATATTCCAACAGATTAGGCTCCCTAAAGCAAGAAAGATGTATGTGACAAAAAGCCACTATCAAAGAATTCATTAATAGCTGTTGCAACAAAATAAAATGTACTCTAGTACATAGACCTACTAAATCAGTTAAAAAGGATGAATGTGATAGTCACATAGCAAATATGAATCAGCCAGTCTAGTCCTTCCAAATTCCAATTTATGTCCTGCTAATGCAGACATTTATGCATTACTTTGTAGATCAAAAAAAAAAAAGTCGCTTAAAGATAAAGAACAAAAACACAACTAATTAAAACTATGAAGACACACAACACATAATTCAAGGGGTGCTGCCGATTTTATTCCATGAAAAGATGGCAAACAATGTTCAGAAACACCATAAAATAAACATGGTGCTTTCCTTCACAAAAACTGATTTTGTTCCTCATCATCCTGGCTTTTCCACTGGGAACAAAAAGTTATAACACAGGAGATGAAATTCATTTTTTTCAGTGGAACAAATGTTTTCAGAATTCTTTAGAAAATGTTATATGCCTTAAATAAAATTAATCGTGCAGCTTAATGGTAAATAATTCTCCCTGTGTTTTGCAGCAAAACAAGATACGTGAATGGCAATAAAAGAATAAAAGTGGCTTTCGAAATAAGCTAAGGCTGATCTCTACAGTGACTTAATCCTTCAGCCTGTTTAAAACGTCCTTGTAACACCTGTTTTTGACCTCAACTCAAATTCCCTATCAGTTTTTCCTTCATTTCTTAAGAAAGCATTTTAGAAAATGTATTGTGAGACTCTATCCTTTACAGCAATTGCAATGGATTCTCTGTCGCCAGGCAGGGTTACTCAAGAGTATATTCCGCATCATGATGGAAAGGTTGAAGTCTTCAGAAATGAAACATTTGGTAGGAAATAAACCTGGCTCTGCTTCAGGGTGATGAATTCAGAAAAACAGTATTAGATTCATGGGCAAAAGGGACTTCCCATTTTGGCTTGCCTCTAAATTCCAGAAAGGGAATTGTATAGCTTGTTGTTGCCCTAACAAGTAGGAAAATGAAAGCCTTAAAGATTTATTAGCACACAAGATTAGTATGTGTCAAAAGCAAGGCAATTGTTAAAATCTTATGTGAATGGAACTTCCAAACTCTTTCTAGAAAAAAAAATAATAGTAATCATGCAGTGGCCCCAAAAGGAAACTCAATTCTTGCTCAGTATGCTAGTTTAATGCCTACAGACAAAACCCGGGATCTAGTTAGAAGGAAAAGCAATGGTGTGTTGGTGCAGAGCTGGTTGGGAGAGAAGAAGACAGTGATATGGGAGGGATGTGCTAATATTAATAATAAGAAGGATGAAAAGATTTAATTCAATAAACATACCGAGTACCTATAATGGATAAAGATTATCTTGAGGTCATGGAGATTTTTTTAAATAATAAATGAAAATAATAATAAAATTAAAAGATATAAGCCCTATATTTCTTCCCTCAACAAATTCACAATCTAGACATGACTGGATATCTATAGGATAATAATACTCTTATATAACCCACTTCCATAGCACACTCACCAGGTACCAGGTACTGCTTTAAGGCTTTCCATGTGTTATCTCTATTAGTTCTCAAAACCACTCTATTAGTTCTCAAAACCACTCAAAACTACTCTAGAAGGTAGATACTATTATTTTCCCTGTTATCATGGACTGAATTGTATCCTTCCTTATATGTTGAAGTTCTCGTCCTCAAATACCCTAGAGTGTGACTGGATTTAACGATAGTTAGTTTCTTTAAAGAGGTAATTGAGGTTAAATGAGATCATTAGGGTGGGCCCTAATCCAATATGACCGACATCCTTCTAAGAAGAAAAAGAAATAAGGACATAGGCATTCACAGAGAGAAGACAGCCATCTACAAGTCAAAAAAGGGGGTCTTGAAGAAACCGACCTTGTTCTGGCAGCAGTGTTAGCAACTGCTGCAGCCAAAAGAGTTTGATGGGATGTTTCACACCATTTTACTGGTATAGCCTACCAAGAAGGTAGAGGCAGAATTTACTTAACACTATGAATCTGTACATGGAAGGTGTCTGTAAAATGTAAGAAGAACACTGAAGAGCATGAATCTCTCTGTCACATATTATATCAGTCAGTTGTTTGATATCACATCACAGATGATATCAGTCAGTTATTTGATTTTTATTGATGATCCAGCAGACCTCAGCTTCCTGGTTTACCAAGCTGACACCCCGACATAGCAGACTTATAACAAAGATTGGATTAAAGAGAAGATCTATTTGGTCATCAGGCCCTACAGACTGTAAAATAATTGAGTTGGAAGCACTAGGGCAATGCATGTGGGCTTGTAAACAGGTGTGTACAGTGTGCTAGGGTGGAAGTACGGGATTATCATAGCCCTATTTCCATTTTGGTACACACTAGTCAGGATTGAAATTAGACGAAATGTGAGGGTCTTGTTCAATCTGAAACCCTGGTTGCCTCCCTCTTTTTTTTTTTTAACTTTAAACATTTTTCTAATGATGTAGGTGGAAATTGTTCTTTGTCTGTTAATGTTGGTTCCAATTCTTCAAAATGTTCATGTCTACTTTACAACATTCACTGTGCTAACTATTCTTCAAGATAGGATGGGGGTAGAAAAATCAAAAACTAAGAAATTTTTTTTAAAAGTTTTTAAAAGAAAGAAGTCAACAGTGTTGACACTTTGATCTCAGACATTTATCCTCCAGAATTTTGAGGAAATAAATCTTTTTTGTTTAAACCACCCAGTCGGTGGTATTTGTTATGGCAGCCCAATCAAACTTATACACTCGTTTCAGAGTTAAAAAAAACAAGATGCAGTTGCACAGCTAGTAAGTGACAATTAAGTCCCCTAGCCTGAGCTCCTCTCTAGCCACTGTGCACTTCAGCTCCTCCTCTGAAAAATCATTTCACCCCAGTAAAACAGGTAGAGTAGGTAAATAGAACCAGTACTGTACAGCAAGTACTATCTATTTCATTCATTTTCAGAGACACATTTAAATATATTTTAGACATGATTTAGGGACAGGAGCTTTCTTCAGGCAAAATAATGCCCATGCAAAAGCTAGCTCTCATCCATTTTCTGGTCAAACAGAAAAGAGATTGAGCCACTCTCATCTCTTTTCTGTTTATCAGTCACAACAAACATGTTCCTCCCTTGGGGACTTCCTGGAGTGCTGTCCCCACAGACAGTCATGTGGCTCCCTCCTCATTTCTTCCAGGTCTTCCCCAGGGACCCCATCTAAAATAGCAAAGCCATCACTCTTTGTCCACTTATTTGCTGTTTTCTTCTTCATAGCTCTTATCACCTTTGGCATTACATTTTTTCACATTATATTTTAAGTTTTTCCCATATTTACTTATTTGTAGGTTGCCTTACTTGCTAGAGTATAAGCACCAAACTATGCTTTATTCAGCATTTTATCCAGGCACTTAGAACATAGAGCTAAATAAATGCTTGTAAAGGAAAGAGGGCAAGAGGGAAAGGAAGGAAAGGAAAAACCAAAAGAAGGAAAAAAGGAGGGAGGAAGGTCGAAAGGCAGGGCAGGGAAGGAAATGTATCTAATGAATAAGACTTAAAACATTTAATACATACTTACTCATAAGACTTTTGTTAGGAACCAAGGAATAAAACACATATTTATTCAACGCAAATCATGCCACAGATGAATACCATACTGACTGTTCAAGACACTGATCTTACTCAAACCACTAACCATTAGAGTAAAAGAGAAAGAAATGAACTTAGGAAGCATGGTGAATTGGAATCATTTGCAGATTCTGCCACTTTCTAGTTGGGTCGCTTTGAGCAAACTACTTAATTATCAGAGTTTCAGTTCTCTTTCCCTTAAATAGAAGGATGATATCAACCTCATTGTGTGATTGCAAAAATTAAATGTGGTAATGTGTGCAAAGAACTTAATACAGTGTCTGGTATCAAGCAGGTTCTCAGTAAATGCATGTGACATTATTTCCCTGGGCTACATGACATTTATCTAGAAAAAAAAGTGACTTCAAAGATGTTATCAAAATCCTAACAAATGTGGCACAAAAACTAACAGGGAAAATAGGAGAAAATATTTGTAATCACTTATATGATAAGGGATCAGTATCCAGAATATATAAAGAACTCTTGCAAGTCAATGCTAAAAAGACAAATAACCCAATTTAAAAATGGGCAAAGGATTTGAATAGACATTTCTCCAAAGAAGACAAACTAGTGGACAACAAGCACATGAAAAGATGTTCAACATCATAGTAATTAGGGAACACAAAGCAAAATCAGGAGATAATATTTCGCACCTACTAGGATAGCTAAAATAAAACACAGGCAATAACAAGACTTGGCAAGAATGTAGAGAAATTGAAACCCTCATACATTGTTGCTGGGATTGTAAAGTGGTACAGCTACTTTAAGAAACAGTGTATTTCTGTTAGACCTCGAAAAACATTATACATAGAATTATTAATACCATATGATCCAGCAATTCCACATCTAGGTAAATACACAAGAGAAATGAAAACATGTGTCCACACAAAAACTTTTGCACAAATGTTCATGACAGCATTATTCATAACAATCAAAAAGTAGAAACAACACAAATATTTATCAATACACGATTGGTAAAACAGGTATGGTATATCCATACAGGGGAATATTGTTCAGCAATAAAAAGGAAGTTACCATACATGCAACGACATGGATGAACCTTGAAAATATATAATAAGTGAAAAAAGCCAGTCACCAAAGGCCACGTATTACATGATTCATTTATATAAAATGCCCAGAGTAGGCAAACCCCTGGACTCAGAAAGATAATTTGTGGGTTTCCATGGGTTAGAGAAAAGGCACAATGAAGAATGACTGCTAATGGGTACAGGGTTTCCCCTTTCAGTGATGAAAAGATTATGAAATTAGATGGTGATAATGATTACACAACTTTGAGAATAACTAAAAACCACTGATGAGTTTATACACTTTAAAAAAGTGAATTTTATTGTATGTAATTATATCTCAAAAAGGCTTTTATTTAAAAAATTAACAGAAGATCTATAATTCCTTTCTAAGCTGAAAATTTATTATTTTTTCCAGGAATATAATATGCACAACAGATCATTTAAAACAGGAAATTAAAATCCAAGCTGCAGTAGGCAAGCAAGAATTCCATTCAAAATTGAACAAATGACCCCCAGCAAATGATTATTTGCTTCAAGACACTGCCATCTCACTTCATTCCTTTGCTTCATCACTATGTGCTTTGAAAGTAAGTGGCTGATGGTTTTTGCCTATATTCAAAAACTGGGGGAAAGTAGAGTTTGCACCTATTAAAATTGCTTGTTCATCTACTGGGTCAGAGGACCAAAAGTAGTTTATTTTAATAGTGGTGATTTCCCCACACCTGCCATTTACAGAACTTTCATTTCCACAGCAAAAGCACAGATAGATGCTCTACTGCTAAAACCACACAAGGAAGACAGGGCATGAATAATAAATGCTGTTTTCTTATGAAAAAATGACAGTCTGCCAAACATGGCATAGACAACCCAGGATCTTCCCCATTGTAGGCTCCAAGGATAATAGGATAAATACTTTTTACTAAGACAGGCCTCTTCTTCTGAGATAAGTGATGCCTTTTATATGGGTTGCTTATCTTTCCACATAGCTTGTCCAGACCTTGGGTCCTTCAGGCTTTCCATGGGTCAAATCAGAAGCCCATGTAACCTCCATACCTATTTAGTGGTGGGCCAGGATACTGTACTCAGCGCCCACCTCCAGGTGCTGGAGCCTATGCAACAACCACACCAGGAGTATGTTTAGTTTACTACCCAAGAGCCAAATGCAAATTTAGCTCAGACTTAGCATGGAGAATTCATCTCGCTCAAACAGCTAACTTCTCATCTGTTGATGTTGCTCTTAGTTCAGAGTTTAAGCCCGTGGCTATGGAAGGCTTGGTTCTGCTTGGTGGTCACAGCACTGGGGGAAGAGAGTGGGGGCAGGCAGTGAAGAACAAAATGCAGAGAATGAGAAATGGTTCCCAGCTCCTTCTGGTTGTGGATCGTCCTTACCTGTGTCTATTTATCAGTTTTGGCAACTTCGAACTCTCAAGCTGCAGCTGTGAACTTTTCTTCTGGAAGATTCCTCTGGCTCTTACTTTCTTATCTGTCTGTCATCAGGCAGACAGGCAAATACTAGAAGACTTTTAACCTCTCACCACCACCATTTTTAAGACATTCCATAAGACTTCTGTAGCCCAGGAGTACAGAGTACTAAGATTGTGGTGGGTACTCACAGCTTGTGGAAAGACAATGTTTATAGAGGAATTTCTTAAAGTTGAATTTGTCACCATAAAAAAAACTCTTTTTTATAAGTTGAAGCTGCCAAGTGGTAAAAAAAAGCAAACCCCAAAATATCAGTATATGATAATTATGATAATGATAGCTTAACAAATTTGTACCTTTGTAATTACCACTCTTCAATGAAACATAAACCTTTTCTACTGGAGTATAATTTTTTAAAATTTCTTCTGATACTTTCTTTCCCCTTATTTTAAATGACTGCAAAAAGGACATTTTAGTCAATGTAAGGGAGGGAACATGTTCTTTATTAAACTTCTCACGTAGAGCATTTGTTTAAAGCATTAGAAAATATATCAATCGCATGAAAACTGTAAGAACTTTCAGAAGTTTTATTTCTTTAAATGTGTGCATCTGAAAAATGCAATTCTTTTATCTAAACTTACTGAAAAGTAAAATGTGAGGTTTTACTTAGAAAAAACTAATACTATCAATATTGATAATAAATTCTAACTAACAATGATTCTGATATGAAATTAAATTTATAACTCCAGAGTCTGTAGCACAAGCGGACTAAAACCGGTTGGGAATTCAAGTCTAGCATGTTCCATTTTCTCAACCATATTCAGCATGTATAATTTTCAAGGGGCTTTCAATCTGTTTTCTCTTGTTCATGGTGACATCCACAGAGGTGCTTTGTTGAACAGGTTTTTGCTTTTGCATTTGCACTCAATATATTTCCAGGACCCTTGAACATAGATACACTTCCTAGTAGTCACTTTCTGTCTCACTCTGTCTCTCTCTCTCGTACACACCATTACAGTATCAGGAGTGAAGACAGCAAGGCAAGATTCACAAGACTTTAGGAAAAAGGACTCAAAAATTGAATCACACTGTATGTTTCTAACTTCAGAAATGAGTTCTAGATTTAAGTAAATTATCTTGGATCTTTACAGCCTAATCCATACAATCATATTCAACACCATAGCTCACCCCTCCCCTAAACCCAGCAGCTTAGCTCTCATGGTTATGTTGACATGCCAAATCACTTCAGCCCTGAAGCAAGAGTTCTATGCTTTTTGGGACAGTATGCCCAGGATATACTTTCAGTTTTATCAGTTAAAATTGCAACATGTTCCAAAGCAATCTGCACTTATACAGAAAGAATGCTTACCTTTTAACTGACTTGGAAGCAGCCTACAGGACAGTAATTCACCAGGGAGGTCAATGCCACATTCCCAGAACAGCTGACCTTGTCAGTCTTTGGAAAATACTGTTTACTCTGTAACTAATACTGGATACCAGGCGCTAGAGACAGAACCTAAATTAAAAAAGAGTTAGCCATAAACCTCATCCCCGCCGGGACCAGTTCACAAAAACGGTAGTTGCTAAGTTTCCCAAAATGATTTTTTTTATAAGAATGTCTTAGCAACAGCAGGGACTTGTAGTGAAGTGTGGGAAAGTTTTGCAATATCTACTTTTTACTGTACTGATGAAAATTCTTCAAGCTTCCCTATGGACAAAAGTGGTAGAGGAGTAAAAGGTAACTGAAAATGGAATTTCTCTTCTATTTATATTGAGTGGATTTTTAAAATAAAATTGCAAGTCCTCCTAAAATTAAATGTCAATTACTCCAGAGAAGGAAAGTCAGAATTATGCAATAGATGGCCTATAACAAGGCGGAACAAACTCCACAGTCAGGCCAGACCGCTGCCCTGCTATCCAGCCACCAAGGAAGGTCCAAAAACGGCAGACCTGTGCTGCACCTTCCTCAGTTCCCACAAATGTTCTTCCCTAATTACCCTTAACAGAAATAAGTCCATGTTACCCTAACAACCACTAATTACATGTCCAGCCTCTATACAAGGGGATCAACTTTGGACCCTCACCCATTTGGAGGCCTCATTTAAACCATGGCCCAAGAAACAATTTGAAAAACAAATCATGACCCATTTACTTGATTATCTATGGAAAATGTGTCATCCCAGACTGGCTCTGTCATCTGACCCAGTATATCATCCCCTCTTGCATTGTGTTTAATATAATGTATTTTTAAAAGAAGGAAAACATCAAAATCATGTATTTGCTGTTTGGGATAATTCACATCCCTACTCTCTTCCATGGTTTCCACTAGTTGGGTTGATTTATGTTGAGGATTTCTAGGTGAATGCTCATGTAGACAACAATGTTATTTAGAGATGTCATTTTGTTATTTTTCATCCAGTTCAATAATCTGACAATCATAGGTTGAGGAGGTTGACATCACTGTGCGGGCGCTGACAGCTTTCAGGAGTTGAACACACAGTCTACTGTCGGGAGCTTAATTAGGAGTGAACAGAATCACTTACAGCCACACACCAAGGCAGGATGAATGTGCTAAGTACTGTTAGGAGTAAAAATGATGTGTTTCAAGAGCCATAGAAAGAGAAGAGCCTTCTGGCTGGGGACGTTTCATATAGATGTTGGATTCGAGCTGGGCCATCCTAGTCCTTGCAACTAAAAGTAGTCTTTGGACGGCAACATTTACCTCCTGTGGGAACTTTTTAAAAATTCAAAATCTTGGATGCCACTTCAGACGTATAGGGTCAGAATCGGCACTTTAATAAGTGCAGGTGATTGACAGGGAAATTCAAGCTTGAGAAGTACTGATTTAACTACTTTCAGGATTGGTAGAGATAAAGGAAGGAGGACCTGCCCGGTGTAAACCAAAATATTGGAAACCAAAATGCACCACGTGCTTGAGTAGTGGCAGGTAGAAATAGGGGATTTATAGAGTACATATGGAGGATTTACATCTGTCACCTAGAAGGAATAGTAAAAACACCACAGCCATTTACCATGAAACAGTTAAATGTTTGATAAAATGCTATCTCATTTCGTGCTCTCAACAACCCTGTAAGGTAGCCTCATTGTTTCACAGATAAGAAAGCCAAGACTAACAAAAGTTAAGTAACTTCCCATGTCCACACAGACAGAAAAGAGCAGAGTCAGGATTCAAAACTAATATTTACTCCTAAACCAGAGCTCTCAGCCTCTACCTACACTAAACCTTGGATTTTGCAGACCAGGAACAAAACCCAGTCCTCATAAATGGTCCTCAAAAGAGTACCAAGAGGGCCCGAATCCCACTGGTGAAGAATCCAAGGCAGCCCAAGCTCTGTTATTCCTTCCCCCCCTCCTTCCTTCTTAAACTCCTACCCCTGGTGCAATCAGGAGAGCAGACTGACTGACAACATTGTTTTGGTGACTGGGGTGATTATTTTTTCATTAAAAATGCAACTTTTTATTTTATTACCAATGAAATTCATCCACACTATAGACAATTTGGAAAACACAAAAAGGTACAAACAGAAAAATGTAAATTATCTGTAAAACTACAACTCAAACATGCCACAATTAATATTAAGATATATTTCTTTCTAGGTTTTTCCATATATTTATAATTTTTCATGTAATTAAGATTGTGCTATGCACACTGTTTTATAACTTGTATTTTTTATTAAATAATACATTGTGAACAATTTCCCCTGTCATTAATGGTTTTTTTTTGTCCATGATTATTTCTAATGGTTGGATGATGGCAAACATAATTTTTGTCTGGCCTGGTCATGAGTCAGGGGATAGAGGTTAGAAATAGCACAGGTGAGGAAAACAGGCTGGGAATAATCTATCTTAATGGGTAGTTCTTCCTTTATCATTTTAAAACCGAAATTGCCCTATTAGGTTTGCATAAAATAACAAATAAGTACATGTTATAGGCAAATAAAACTATCAAACTTCCCAAAACTAAGAAAAACAAGATCAGATGAAACACTGTAATTCTATGGCCATGAATGACCTATGCTTCTTACTTGCTACAAATGGTGTGTCGACAAGAGATTTTGATAAAATATCTACTATCTTTTAAAAATACATCAATCATATTATTGTTTACTATACTAATATAGAAGTAATGTATGATCATTGCAGACATGTTCAAAAACACCCAAAAGTAACAGGATCTTGTTTACTTACATCTGATTGCAGGTTACAAAAACTGACTTGAGAACAAATAATAATAATACTGTGTATTATAAGGCACAAGAATACCTCATGGTACTCAGCCAGGTCACATGACAGCCAGAGTCAGAAGCTAGAAAGTCACCAGAAACCATTTTCTCTCCAGGATTGCATGATCTCTTCTTTTTCTTTCTTTGCATATCTGCTTTCTTCTTATTTTTCTGAAAATTTGCTTTTGTTGTGCAAGTGGGGAAAGATGCCTACGCCTCCAGTCCAAAATGTCCCTCAATCCAAGGCATGAGTACAAACTGATTTGCTTTCTCTGAATTCCAATTCTAAATTCCGAAGAGAGAAAACCCAATCTGCACAACTTGAGTCACGTGTCCACCATGCTCCAATCTGCTATGGGCAGCGTAGGGTGGGGGAAGGGAGGAGACGGGGCAGGGTGGCATATTCTCAAGGCAAGGGAATTGAGGAGACACCATTAAAAGGTCTGCTAAAAATTGGGAAAACAAAAGCAATAAAATACAATCAAAATATGTTATTTTGATGGAATTTCTTGCAGTCTCTATTCAGCTTTTACATTTAATAATATTTCCTTCCAGGCCTTTTAATATATGGTATATTTTATTTGTGATAATGATGTATAAACTTTATACTTTAATATAAGAATTTTTCGCATTACTATAAAATCTTGAAAAGCATTTTAAATCAATAAACAAAGCACCAGTTAGTCAATGTGTCTCATATTTCACTAACCATTCCCATGTTGTTGGAAACTCTAGTTCCCCATGATTTCAAACAAATCTGAGATGAGCACCTTTGCATGCAGAAAACCATTTCTCTATTTCGAGTTATTTCAGTAAAATCGACTTCCAGATGCTGAATTTTACCAGATTAGAGAAAACAAACATTATCCAAGTTCTTGATAAGTATTGCTAAATTTCATTTCTTTCCCAAAGGGATGCATAAATGTGCCTTTCAGATACCCTCACTAGCATAAAGTATTTTTGTATTTAAAAATTCACCATAGTGGAAACTTAAGACAGAAATCATATTTACTGGCATCCTTAAGGCCATGTGAGTGCAAACATGGTTTCTTCTAATAACCACGAAGCCAAATCACCACACAGTAGCCCATCAGCATTAAGCTACCTTTAGTAGCCAGGACTAAACAAGCCATTCTTCCTCAGTATCACCCTTAATACACTCAACAAACATTCATGGTTAGATGCCGAGCACTATTTTAAACTTGGAAGTAGAAATATATGGATACACATTCCCTCTCCCTAGAGATATCTTTGCACAAAGGATAGGAAGGACAGCAGCTCTCATAAGAGCAGACACAAAGGAGAAAGATCACTGCATCCCACTCAGGGCTGCCCTGCACAGCACTGGAACTCCCTCGGGGATACACACACACACACACACACACACACACACACACACACACACACAGAGAGAGCAGGTTCTCAGGCTAGCTCTGGTCCAAACCTGCACTTCACAAAATCCCAAGGAAGGAGGGTGGGTAGCGCGCTGAACACATTCAGCCTACCTAGCACATACCTATTCCTGCTTAACTGAAAGAAGAATGCCTAAAAATGTAAGAGTGGAAGAGGTGTCCCATTGGAATCAAACATATCAAAGTTGTAAGCCCAACTATAACACTATAACATCTGGAGCAGACAAAATCTACACTCAATAGTAGATTCCTGTGATCTCTCTGTCTCTCTCTCTCTCTCTCATTACTAATTTATATTAGCAAACTGACTACAATTCACTAATATAAATGTTGCTCCCAAGTTTAGAAGTTCACTGAGGCATAATTTAGAATTAATAAACTCAGGCAATAGTATACAATTAATGTACTTCCCAAGTTAGGCAGGGGTTTAATGTCACCACATAAAACCAAGTCTTTTGTGATTATCAGAGTACCAGCTGTGCACTGATCAGGAATACAAGAGGAATTTTGTTAATTATCATTACCCAAAGGAAAATAATTAGTTGCTTTGTAGGGAGGATAAAAACAAATGTTGCTATTTCCATTTTAATTTCAACCACCGACGTTGATAAAACTCGAAATTGGTCTACCTATTTCCAAAAATCATAAACTCGTTAACACAGCATTAGCAGATTGCATGTAAATCTTCATATCCATAAATTAATTGATAGTGTTCATTGGATGATTGGCACACTGTTTTTAGGGGGCATGAAATAACTGCTAAACCACAAGGTAAAAAGGGTGGCTGAAGCACCCTTGGAAAGAATGATGCCCATGCACTCTAGCTTTCTTAATACTTCAAAGCATTATGTAAGTCTTATCCCATTGTGCTTTCCTTCAAACATGCAAAATTGACTTTCATTCTCCTCCACACCTTGTAGATGAATCTCAGAACCATCAGATCCAAATAATATGGAGTATTTATTGGCCTAATTGACAAACTGGGGTCAATCACAGCCTTCTCTTCTCAAGAGCCATCAGGCATGAGGACCTAATGTCCACCTGGACTAGTCACCACACTGTCCATAGAGACAGTATCATTAGTTTGGAACAGAGTATGGTACCTGTAAAATATCGAAGACAGTAATAGGCCATTTGGGTAGCTCGAAAATGCTAGAAGATGCTAAAGAATTGTTTTTAAATTTTTGGAGCTTTTAGGAAGCCTACAGATTACAAAGCACAAGCAGAGGCAAACATCAAAAAATAAAAATATCAGAGGAAATCTGACCCCAAGAGCAGATAAGCAGTCACACCCTTGCCCCAAGATCTAGAACTCAGATCTAAACCTGTGAATCTTGATTTTTGCAAATCCGTCTCTCATCACATTTTCATGCCATTAATTAAAGGTATTTATGTGTGTCACTAAACGTCTTCCAACAGATCAGCTTTGCCACACAGGTCCAAGGAAGAGCTTCGCTGAGGAAAGCATTTGCGGCCCATGAATATCTTTATGGCTTTAGGCATTTTTTTACATTCCCTGAGCCTTAGTTTCTTATGGAGAAATAAGGATAAGAATAACAACTTTCCCATAGTACTGTTTGAGGAATGAAATGTAAAAAACGATCATTATGTATTAGTACTATCTTTGTAAAAACTGCTATTCCTCTAGTTGTTGTAGGTTGTCAGCACATGAACATGGTACATGTTCATGGTACAACAAACTTTAATGGCCAAGTGTCTGCAGAGAGAACTTACTGTTGCAATTGAATGAAATAAGTTGGTGATGTGATATAGCTAATGCTTTGCATCATAGTCATTATACTGCATGTTAATTATGTATAAATAATAAGCCATGGATATAAATATCTATAATTAGTATTGCTTTTACAGTCTAGTCCAATTTTTAAAATTTCTCTCTTTTCATTTTATCCATTCTTCATATCTCTTATCAGCATCAATGTCAGCAATTTTTTAAAATACGGCTTTACTCTCATCACTCATGGGAACAATCACCCACATGAAAAGATAGAGCCCCTTGCCCTTGAACCAAGATGCTCCTACCCCAAGCTTGGTGCTTCAGTCCACAGGTCAAGTGCTAGCCTTTTCCATTGGAGGTTGTGGTGCTGGAGGCAGTGAAACATCTGGACCATGAGGCCACTGCTCCTTGGAGGGCAATGGAGGACTGTTGGCAGAATAAAGAAAAAGAGGAAGAGAGTCAATGTTTGTGGGCGCACTCCCAAGTATCGGGTACTATGAGATGCTTTACAGCCTTGTACCTACATCTCCCACCGCTTTCATAAGGTCGCTGCTGCTATCATCCCCCCTTAAAAGCAAGGAAGCTGCACCTAATAAATGTCGAATAACTTGCCCAAGTCCCCAGCTAGAAAGGGGCAGAACAAGAATTTGAATCGAGCTCTGCTCCACCCAAAACCCTAGCCCTCTGTGTTAGAGTGTGTCAGAGCAGAAATATGGAACTCCAAAATGTGCCAGCATGCGGCCCAGGGTGGACAGAACCCAGGGAGATGGAGCTCTGAATCCTGGTAAGTGGGAGTTTTGAAAGAGATGATGAGGACCAAGGATTAATGGGAATGAGGAGGGTTGGGACAGTACATGATCATTTTCACTATAAAAGTTTCACTCTGGGAAAGGCAATGGATGAGCTCAGGAGTGTATCAGCTGGGCTGTAGTCAGGGAAGCAGAGTCACTGTGAGCATAATGGGAATAAGGGATTTACTGTCGAAATTAAGAGTTTACACAACTGTGGAAAGAGCAGGGGAAGGAAACATCTGGAAGTGGGAGTTGGAGGACAGAAGGGTCATTACCCAGCCTCAGAAAGCACGACTCAGGGAGACAAGACAAAGCTTTCAGGGAGACTTGAGAAGCCAAGCACAGCCAGCCTGCAAAGTGGCGTTGTGAAAGAGGGCTCCTGGGGGTCTTAGGAGAGCCGTGGCCTCTGGCAGGTCCTGCTCTGCGAGTCCGGAGTTAATCTGGGGGTAGGCCTGGGGCTGCAGCTGTCAGCAGGTCCTGCAGTCAGCAAGAGGAGAGGGCCACCGAGTGGAGGACAGCGAGGACAAGCTGGCACCTGCCAGGGGCCTCTGCACACATTCGTCTCTGTATCTGGGGTTCTTCCACTACCACATTTCCACGCAATGCCATGGGGAACTCGACAGGGAGGGGATTCTGAGAACGCAGTTCCCAGCTGAATCAGGTTGTCAATGGGCACAATTCAACACAAAGAGTGAACGTGGGAAAACCAGTTAGGAAGCTGTTAATTTATTGCAGAAGTCCTGCAAGATATGCCTGGTAGAGAGGGGAAAAAATGATTCAGGCAACAGTAAAAAAAAAGTCAAGATGACTTAGCAATTCACTAAACAATGTAAAGAATTCATTTTTAGGGTTAATGCTAGCTAATCTTAGAAATATAATAATTGATAGACAAAATTGACAATAATTTATAAAGGCACAATAATAGTCAAATTCTAGCATTATCAAAGGATTTTAAACCTACGTTGAAGAAATCTTTGCCTGTTACAGCACAGCGTATTGTTTTCAACAGGAACATATTGAACTAACAATGTTTTTTTAAACTATAGTTTTTTTAAATTTCAAATATAAAAATCATTTTCCTGGGAAATACTAACAAAACTTTTTAGAATGCGAATGTTTCTTAGAGGTGATATACTGTTTTATTCATCTCCAATAGGTTTCTTTGTCAGTGTAAAAAATCATGCCAGATTTTCAGTTATGAAGATTCTTCTCATATTTGGAGGATTGAAGACCTATGACTCCAGCAGCCAAAAGAGTAAGACGTACTTAGAATTACTTAGAATCTTTGCCTTCCAGAGTGTGTGAGTCAGTAGAGCAATCTTTCTCCTGTTCCCTCTGACTACCGGAAAACTGAATCTCATCGGAATTCCTGTTGATCTCCAAACCCATCCAAGGTGACAAAAAATTATTGAGGCCCCCATAGATGACCCAAAAGGTAAACAAGCCTTAAAGGATACAATTTTAAAAAGGATCTTCTCTGGCTTTCCTGCAAAACAGCCAAAATCAACAGCTTTTTAGGTAAAACCCATATGAGCATCAAAAGCTTTCACTCCTAAGTGATACCACAGGCATAACGGAAAGATCATTAGATTGAGAGTTTAGACATTCTGCGCTTCTTGTCTTGTCTCTGATACTAATTAGTCACTTTGTCCCTCTGAGAACTTCCTTTGTCATCATTAAACTGAGTGAAGTAGGCCAGATAATTTCTATTTTTTCTCTTTGTTATAGAAGTCTAATCTTGCCCATGGAATAACAGGCTCAATAAATCCCATCCACTCTCTGAGCAAAACACAATGCAGAAAGTCTTTAAACCTTTGTCTACCGCCAGTCTGTCTACCAGCCATAGTCCTGAAAGTCTCCCTACATATGGAGTTTCCATGCTTTGGCATCCTTTTCACTTATGAGAAGTCACCAAGGTTTAAAGTTGGATGGTTTCCTTAGGCCAGTGGTACTTTCTGCTCAGACATCTTATCAAGACCCCCAAGACTCCTAACCATAAGCAATAGCCCCTTTCATCTGCAGGTTCTCAGTCATTATCCACATTGCTCATGGCACACACTGCTTCCCTGAATGCTAGTGATAATCTCATCAGTTATATAGCGCCAGTGAAATTGCAGATATTTTATAATAGAAGATTCTGAGAGCCAAGGAGATTAAATGGGTTAGCCAATGCCATTAGGAAGTTTGTCAGTGACTAGTCATCATGACCTCAAAATTCAGTCTTACATTCCTTTTGTTAGAATTTGCTGAGGGGTTTTAGGTTATAATGTCTATCAGGGACAATCATTTTGAGAGGCACAAAAACTGCATGGGATGATTAGAAACAAGAGTCACAATACAGAGGTGTTTCATTGCTGTTCATTCAAGCAAGCTGGTGGCCAGTGTAAACTCATGGACCAAGTTGTCAGTTTGTGCCAATGAAAACAGAATTATGTCACCACACCTTGACTAGAACTGCTAGTGTACAAGTTAACCATGGTTTTATAGTTCTATGTCCTGTGCTAGAGATAGCAAATATAAGTGCCTTCAGGGGCCAACCAATGACCTTAAATCAGTCACATGCACATGTTGTAAAACAACAAGAAATGAGGACTGGGGTGAATTAGATACCACCTGCCCTTACTCAGCTCCAGCCTATCCTTGCACATGGGAATGCTGGCCTAGTATTTCCAAATCTTCTAATTTTTGCAGATCAATTGGATTTATCTGTGAAATATCTTGATTTTTAAATGTTGGAAATGAATTCAACTTTTTATGCTACACAAGACAAAAAAAGAATAAACACCCCACTATCTATTTCTGTAGGTCAGATTAGGCCAGTAGATCATCGACATGCGGTTTCTACTAAATACTAATGTTAATACAAGAAAAATATTTTACTTGTTAGTTGATGAGTTCTAGAATAGTGGAAGCAAAACTAAGCTCTAAGGAATTAGCATCAGGGGAAAGTAGAAGGTGATAGTGTAATTGTCATGGACAGGATGAAGACCAAAGTCCTAAGTAAAGTATTTGCCTAAATTTCCATCCCTCATGTCTATGATCCAGCCATAGAGAATGACTTGTAGTTCTTGAGTAAACCACACACTCTGCACTTCCAGGCCTTTGTACATGCTGGTCCTGATGCCTGGATAACCAGCGTACCTCCCCCTCACCTTTATCAATTACATTTTATTTCTGTTCCAGATCTCAGGTCAAGTCTCATCTGTCCAGGTACCAGATAGTAACCCCACGCCCTAACCTTATACTTTTGTAATGTTAAGTTTTATGGACTATCATTCACACAGTACTACATTGTCCAATTTTTGCATTTCTTCTTGATGAGTCCAGAAGCTACTTGAAGGCAAAATCTCTGTTTTATTAGCATTTGTAGTCTCAACCTCTAAACATTATCTGGCAAATAGTGAACAATATTTCTTAAATAAATGTATGTTAAGTAATAATGTAATAGAGATAATTTTGTAACCTTTCAGATAATCAATTTGAAAAGTAAAAACATTATTCCAAATAGAAAATTTACAGCATTTCTGTCTTCAGGTCACAGATCTTCCTGAGAATAGTTTCATATCTATGTTTTAAATTATAAGCAAAATAGGGTCCTTTTCCTTTCTTCCTGACTTAAAAGAAGATATGATGGCTGGATTGATGGCAGCCATCTTGTGACCATTGCAAAAGGCTAAAACAATTGCAGAGATGTTAGACCTGACATCATTAAGTCATTGAACCAACTCTACCATCCAATAATGTCTGGACTTCTTACTTAAGAATAATAAACTGTTTTTTAAAATTCTAATCTAAAATACTTTAAAGGAAGAGTAGCATTTACTCAAGGAAAGAGCCTCATTCTAGGAGGAGAGATCTGTTCTGGGAAAGGTAAATAAAAGATATTATAGCAGGTTTGAATTAATAAAGCACCTTAGAGGAAAAAACTACACATAATAAGTTAAATTATTATTTGCTATCTCTCCTAAAAAAGTGCACATACATATGAAGTTCCTCAGTTGAAAGGGTACTTTGTTTCAACAGAAAATACATAGCCTTTAATATCCAGTGCATTTGTACATAAGGCAAAGAATTGGTTACGCAGGACACAAACCAATAAGGTAACAATCTATACAATTACTTTAGCTATTTTTTCCAGTGAAATCTAATGAATGAAAACAACTCCATGGTTATTTTAGCACCATTGGCTATGGGGTTTTTAAAAATACACTGAAAGTAAACATTGGAAAATTTTTAATGTGCCAACAAAAACAGTTTTATTAAGACTGTTTCATTCCAAGTTATACAACTTCTAGTTCAAGTTTCGATTAGTATTTGCAAATGAAAGACAACCTAAATAGAGTTGGATTTTCTTTGTTCTGTTGAAAACAACTTCTGTACAACCTGTTAAATCTAGACGAAGGCATTGATTCAAGTACAGTATTAGAAAAATATAAATGGCAAAAATATTAAAATGTTTTTCTAGAAGAGTAATGGAGTGAGTAAAAAGCTTTATTCAAACAGTCAGAATGACGGAGAACGTCACCATAGGCTCCATTTTCTGTCTCAAAGTCACTCAAGTCTTGAACTACCAAGTCAGTGTCCTCATCTGAGTCAGCATAATCTGAGGTACCTCGGAGATAAGCAGAGATGGTTGACAAATGAGATGAAGGGAATTCTAAGTAAGGAGGTTAGCAGGAAAACTACAAGCCAAAGGCCAAGAATTGCCATAGAATATGAATATTCAAGTAAATGTAGTTACAAACAAAGATGCAACAAAAGCATAAATAAAACATTGGGGCAAATGTTTTAAGTAGTAGAATGGAAAAATGGAAACTGTGTTTCAATTAGAGCTAGTAAACCAATAAAACGGTGTTCAAGACTTTAAGACTATCAGTCCAACTTTGACATTTTATTAGCAATGTATGATATGTGCATTGTTAGTGTATCATATAATAAGTGCTAGAATCAAAAGGCTATGTTAATGTACACCTGTACCTTAAAAAGTCTCATTACGATTTGCATGGAGTTTGATAAACTGTAAAGGGATCTCAAAGTACTCAATGCCAAAACGTATTTTTCCTTTCGCACTATACTCTTTAACAGCCACCAAAATGAAATTACTTGCAGAATGACTTAATCAAAATCCCAAATGCTAATAAATGAATGTGCTATTTTCAAGCATCATTTAGTAGGCAGATTTCACCAAAGTGACATCCTCATTAGCTTTGTATTATTAAAATAGAGAAGAGAACCAGAAAAGGCCAGAGGACAGATATTTAAATCTTTGCCAAAAATCCTCTTCAAGTTTAGCTGTTCTATGGCTGCTGAATACTGCCAGGACTCACAGTAGAAAAGAGAAATCCTCATCCATAATGCCACATTAATATAAAATTTTAAAACTGCGAAGAATGGGAACCATAAGGTCCCCACATTGGGAATGCAGTCCCCACACAATGAGATTTTACTATCTTGTAGTAAAATGTGCACATGTGCGCTCTGTGTGCCTGGAATTTTATTCATAAAGAACATGCATAACGGAGATTAGAACCACAATGGACTCTAATCTGTGAGATAAAGAATTAAACAGATGAAAACAAATCTGGTTAAGAAGATTCAGTGAATCAGCCTCAGAAAATGGAAGCAAGTGTCTCTTACACTTTCTAACACACAATATGGCCAGATTTTTAAAGTCAACTTCTAGCTCCTTGAGTAATTCTCTTGTTTTCTATGTAGTGGAGAGCCTGTATTTCCTTTTGTCATCATCAAAACAGTTTAACTACTACCTTTCACACATGTTGCCATACTGAATATTTGTCTCAGATAAGCTGCCTCTTTCCTCTAAGACCATGCTTTGCAAAAAGTGATCTAATAACCAGCTATGCCAACTTCACTGTGCTGCTTCTTAAACAGGTAAAATATCAAGGCCCCATCCCCACTTCTAAATAAAATTTTTTGATGACTGAGCTCAGGAATCTGCATTTTAACAGCTTGAGAGTTGGTGCTAGGGAATATGACCACTCTACTGTTTTAATTGTGACACCTAATTCAGACACTCCAATAATGATAATGCCAAAATTTTTAGATGATATTTTAATTTTAAAACTTCTCCTTTATGAGGGTCCGTTGACTTAATTCAGAGGGCTTACTTAATCCAACTTTTTATCGCCATATATATAATGCCTAAAAAAGAGTAGGGTTTACTTACGTACAGAATCTAGTGTCTGATAAAGGTGGTATAGCAAATCACTGGAGCAAAAATGGTCTCTCGCTAAATGATGCTGGACAAATGATTAACCATCTGGAAAAAAGATAAAATTAGATCAACTTCTCACACTATACACAAGAATAAATTCCAAATGAATCAGAGATCTAAATGTAAAAAAAAAAAAACTGTATAAGTACCAGGGAAAGAAAAGATGGATGAATTCCTCTATAAATTATATGGATATAGGAAAAGATTTTCTAACTGTGATTAAAAATTCAAATGCAATTGAAGAAAAGATAAATTTAACTAACTGGAAATTAACAAAAGTTTTGCAAGAAAAAAAATACATAAGCAAAGTCAAATAAAGTACAAACCAAAGGAAAATATTTGTAATTTGTAATATAAGGAATATTGCATATATTACAAATGAAGGACTAATATCCCTAATATAAAAAAAGACCTTTCAAAAATTGATGGGGAAAAATATCAAAAATCCTATAGATA
>RJWJ010027464.1:0-22183 GCA_004363605.1 Indri indri
CCTTACAATTTCACATGCCCACCCCTTCCGCCATAGTCCTGGGCCTAGAGGGAGGGTGTCTGTATCATTTTAGCAGCAGGGCACCAGCAATGGGAAACAGTTTGCACCCAGTGGGATTTCAACTGAGGCAGATTCACTGGCTTTGTTGAATCCTCTCTAGACTTTGGAATATGATTCTGGTTTTCTCGGAAGAAGTAAGGCAACGAGAGATAAATAACATAAATAATTTGATAATCAAAGAGAATTTGGGTGTTAGAGCAGAAAAAAGGAATCTAACTGATTAAGTAGCCAACTAAAAACATTATGAAGAAATTATAACCCAGATTTTCTTGTTTTAGCCAAGAAATAACCCAGGATTCAGTCTGACCTGCAGGCAAATAATTAAAGCTCAAAAACAAAAGCCAGGGCTGGAATCTAGTAACAGAATCTAGTAACAGATGTATTATAGTTTGGGTTTTTTTCTTTTGAAACATAATTTTCCCCTCTCCATTTCCTCTTTTCCACCGAAGACAAATTATAGTAAGACCAATCTGTGTGCAAAATGAGTTTTAGTCTTATTACATTTGGCCTGATTATTTGCATAAAGTGCAACAAGAATAGTTATCGGCCATATAGCCCCCCACTTTTTTTTAAAGTTGGCTTTGTTGGAACTTTACCTGAAAATATGTTATTCCAGTTAAAGCCAGGGAATAAAGTTTTCTTGACTTCTGGAAAACAAAATGTAAAGAATCAGCAACATTTTAAACAATAAATCATAAAACAATTATTTCTGTCTTCTATCAGTTTAGTCCTTTGTAATGAATTTTTGCTTTGCTTGATGTTGGGCTAGCAATCTTCATGAACGCATTAGCTTTTTAATTAGAGTCCTAAAGTTTTTACCTAGTACAATCAGAAACCTGTATTTAAGAGTATTTATCAGAATCCTTTCCATGAATTTCCTTGACGAATAAGTAGCCAAATATAACCTGCTTTTTGAGAAGAATCAAAGTAAAACAATAAGTGCCTATGGATGACAAGTCTTAGAATTATTATGGTTAAAGACGCAATTGACAAGAATATTAGGTTATTTCTATGGCATACAACAATTTAGCCATAATCATAATTATTACTGATAATACACACTAAGACATGTCAGAATTTAGGAATCTTATACAATGTTGGAACATATATTCATGACACATTTATATAAATATAACCCGAAGAACGTTAAATACCATTCCATATTTGACAATGTTTCCTATATAATGTAATATGCCAAATAAGCCTAATATGTCTCTTTCGGGATTTTTAATGGCTGTAATATTAAAAGTTTGAGGTCAAAAAGACTGAATTTAGGATCTTGATTTTGGAAAGTTTGTTAAATATTTAAGGGTTTGGAACACTTGTCACAAAACAGGATCACAGGTTATTATAAAATAATGATTATTTATTCAGTCAAAGTGATAATTCAAAGATTTTAAAAAGGAAAAAACTTTACTTTTTAACAGAGAGATTTGGTTTTCCAAACAATCATAAAACCTAATAAAGACAAACTGAAAAAATAAGCTAATAAAGAGATAAACTGAATCTGTCTCCCTTTTTCTTTCTCCTCTTTTATATCCATTTAGTTTTATCTATCATTTATTTAATTTAAAACAATTTTTAAAACCTTTAAATTAAGCAAAAATTATTTTCCATTTAACAAAAACCACATTTCTATGTCTTTTTATAACCCTTTTAACCAAAAACAAATCTTACTTTCCTTATATAGTTTGCATATAGAATTGTTTCTTTTATACCTAGTAGTTTGAATTACATATTACATAATTACAATGTTAACTCTTAGTAACCCTAATTTTTAGTGAAAAACCTAGGGGGTAAGCAATTTTAATTACGTATCAGACATAGAGCCCCGGACAAAAGACAATGTCAGGAGTATCTAATCTTTATTAGCACAGCTAGGCCAGGAAAGACAGGCTGGTGTTTCTTTTTTTTCTTCTAGGCCTCGCCATAGCCTAAAGGCTCAAATTTAAACTCATGAGCATACAGATAAGTTAAGCAAGTGTTACGAATAATCACGGAAGCAACAGTTTTATGGCCTTAAACTATTTAGATGAGATTGACTGGTAGGTTCAGAAAAAGAATTAATTTTTGAAGATGTTTTTCTTTTACCAATAATTTAAAAATTATCTTTCTATATCAAAGATTACTGAGGTCATGTGAACTTGAAAAGCATTTGTGCTAGTTCTTTAGAGTACTCACTTATAAGCCAATTTGGTGTCATAAATAATAAAGACATACACACATGTACACATAAAGATATAAACAAACATAAAGACTATAGTTTTGATTTTAAAACTCTAGCCATGAGACTGGCAAAACTCACTAGTCTGAAAGGACAGCTAGATTTGAACCATGCCCCTGAAATGGAACAAGTTAGAATTTACTTGTTTTACATATGGCCCAAGTCCTCACTGAGTTTCAGAGGAAAACAGGGTAGCAATCCATATTTCAAAGCATAGAGAGAAAACGTCCAGGCGCCTTTACGAAGGAGTTTGGGTGTACTAGAAGCAAGACCAAAATGGATGGCAAGGCAACAAGATCACAGGAATCCATCACAGGACTTTGTAGGGAGACCAGCTTCATTTAGATAGGTAGGACTGAATCGCGGGCCTACAAAGGGACACCATGGGACCGCCAGGGGACCTCCAGGGGACCGAGCTAAGCAATGCTTTTACAATACACTTCCTTACAAAGACGTTTCTCTAAGTGTTTAAACCACACCCTTTCTTATCTAAGGCCCCCAAGAAGGAGAAGCTTCTTGTAGTACATTCAGCTGCCTCTAATATTTTTGTTCTTGTCTAACCACGGCACACTAAGGTCAAATTTTCTCACAATACAAAGTAATTTCTGATATCCCCAAAAGTCGAAGAGATACAAAAGAAAGTAGAGTTTTATATCTGAGAGGAATCTGTTCATCAGTTTTTAGGCTCCATGAGGAAAACAGAAGACCCCCAAAAGGGGTGAGTGGTGCCTTTTTTTCCCCTGAGTTTCTCAAGGTGTTTGAGTCATTTGATGTTCCCTCTAGGTTTTTCTATGTGGTACTGAACACCGCAAAGAGGAAGGAGGGGTGGGGAGAAGTAAATGGAGCAGACTCCTTGGGACAAACAGCTATTTCTGGCTTTTGAACTTTTTAACTAAAGGTGTCCTTTTTAGTGGAACTAATAAGCCTTAACCAAGGTTATGACATAACGGAGGATGCGCATGGTGTCTCTAAAGAGGTGGAAGGCAGTTTTTACAAGATCTGGAAGCACCACAAAACACAGCTCAAAGCAAGGAAAGTCCTTTTAGCTATAAACCAGATGTAACCACATTTATGTCTGGCCATTTTCTCTGGGGTCTCTGCTTTTCAGCTGCCCACTGACATGGAAAAAGTCCCAATGCCTTGTGTGCCTCCCACAGGTGGAAGAAAACAGGAAATTCAAGGTCATTTATGGAAAAGGAAAGGATCAATCAATGGCGAAAGTTATACAAATATCAAACTAAAAATAGATATATTCCCTGATTGGAATTTGAACCCAGGCTGCTAAGGCAAAAGCACAGAATTTTAACCCTTAGACCGCAAAGTGAACTGGCTTTTGTTGTTCCCACAAGAATAAACTGTTCCCATGGGGAGGGGGGTCATTCCTGGTCTTACAGGGAGGGGAAGAAAAGAGCAATTGTTCTAGGAGCAGAGATGCAAGGAGGAGTAAGAAAGGGAGAAGGGAGAGGGGAGGTAAGGACGGAAGAACAGTTGACTTTAGATATTTCTCATGTGCCATTTTCCTTTTAGGTGTTTTCCTAGTTTATGGAGTCTCCGTTTAATTTTAAATGTTCTTCTTTAAGGCAATCTATGAGAGACTCTTGATTTCTTTTAGAAGACTTGAAATACTGATTGTATCATAGAATGATCTCCATTGATTTTGGGAGGTTCCACAGCCTCTTGGTTTCAATCGAGCATGCAGAGAAACTAGAGACCTCCTAAGATTTTCGTTGTAGCCAGTGCAGTTTTAAATCATCTCAGGTTAGCTTTATTTAGGATCCCAAATATTTATAAGAATTTCTCCATATTTCTTAAACATGTAAGCTGCTGAAGTCCCTGCTGGTGGCTGATCAGAGACTGTCTCTTTAGAACTAAGCTTCTCTACACTGTCCTCTAAGAAGCAAGGTTTTCCATAACTGCACTCACCTTATGAAGGCTTCCCTTCCAGTGCCCTCACCATGAGCATCCTCACAAAGCCTTAAGGAACAGCTGAGTCTGCCTGGACTGGGAAGGATCCCGCCTCCAAAACCCATCCAAATTGTTGCAGAAGGCCTTAATTCATCTTTATTCATGGCTGAGTATCAACTGCATTCTTGACCTTAAGTTCCATGAGCTATGTCTGTATCTTTACAATAATTTCCCCACCCCTTTTTCCCTGAAGCCCTTTCAAGTAGGTTCTAACTGAACTATTATTTGCACCTGAAAATGTCCTGAGTAAAACATTACCTCATAAGCCTATTGAATTTGACCATTGTACTGATCTATACATTTCACTATATGTAAATTTTACCAAAAAACAATAAAAAAACCAAGGGGTCAGGCATGGTGATTCACATCCATAATCCTAGCACTTTGGGAGGCCAAGGAGGGAGGAGCTTGAGTCCAAGAGTTCAAGACAGGCCTGGGCAACATAGCGAGACTCCAGCTCTATAAAAAATTAAAAATAAAAAAATTAGCTGGGCATGGTGGCAGATACCTATAGTCCTAGCTACTCTGAGCTATGATTGTACCACTGCACTATAGTCTGAGCAACAGAGTGAGAACTGTCTCCAAAAAAAAGGAAAGAAAAAATAAAAATAAAGAAAAAATTATCTCATGGGGTTGCCGTATGAGATAGCATAAATGAGATAATGCATGTATAGTCCTGTGTTAGGAATCTTTTGGAAACAAGTGACTTTAAACTGATTTAAGTAAAAATTGGAATGTACAGGCTCACAGAACTGGAAAATTTCGGAGTGGGTCTGTGTGTTGGTTCTCCATCGCTGCGTAACAAATTGCTATACTACCAATTTAGCAGCTTACAATAACACCCATATATTATCTGACAGTTCAAGACTGAAATCACAGTGTCAGCTGGGCTGATTTCTTGTTTGGAGGCTCTGTAGAAAAATCTGCTTCCAAACCCATTTTCCTGTTGGCAGAATTCAGTTCCTTGCAGTTGTAGGACAGCGGTCCCATTTCCTTTCTGACTGTGCGGCTCTCGACTCCTGGAGGTCACTCACAGTTCCTTCCCACGTGGCTCCAATTGGCAGTTCACAACAAGGATGTGTGTTTTCTTCCAGACCAACCAGAATTGCCTTCCTCGTCTCAGCTCAAGCGATTAGATTATGTCACCCAGATAATCTCCTGATCCTATGCTCTGCTGATTTTAAGCCTTAATTACAATCAGCAAAATCCCTTGCCAGCAGTGTCTTGATTTTTAGTGTTTGATTGAATAACTACTAAAAGGTGTTTGTAAACCAGGGCCTGAAAATCTTGGGCCATCTTAGAATTCTTCCTACCACAGGCTGACTTCAGACATGGCTAGATCCAGGAGCTCAGCATTGGTGGTGGCGGGGGTGGGCTACTATTTCAGCAGGTTCATCTTGCATATTTGGGTGCACTTGAGGCACAGTGCTTATTCCTTTGGCAACCCTGTCAGAAAGCCATCCTCCTTCCCGATGACCATTATGGGATGACTCTGAGTCAACTTACACCTTACACTCATCTCTGAACTAATCACTGTGGTCAGGGGTATACAAATGCACTAGTTGGCCAGACCTGGTCTGAGTTATGTGCCCTTTCTTAAACCCAGGGGCTCGGGTTGTCTTGGCATAAATGGTACAGACCAGTAGTTCTTAATGGGAAACGGGTGATTTTGAACCTCAGGGGACATTTGGCAATGTCAAGGGTAATTTTTGGTTGCCATAACTGGGGGACAGTGATGCTACCAGTATCTCCTGGGTAGAGGCCAAGCATACTGCTATACATTCTGCAAAGCACAGGATGGTTCCCCACGACAAAAAATTGCCCGACCCCAAATGTTAATAGTGCCAAGGTTAGGAAAACTTATAACAGTAGTTCTGAACAGATGACAACCTAACATTGATCAAAAAGAAAATAAATAAAGACTAAAAACTCTGCACTTTAACTCCATCCCCAACCCCATTTTGACTTTTTCTTGTCTCAATTTACATCTTTTTACATTTCTTATATCTTAACAAATTGTTATAGTTGTTATTGTTTTTGATACATTTGTCTTTTAGTCTTTATACTTAGAGATATGAGTGAGATATGAGATACCACAATTACAGTATTAGAGTATGCTGAATTTGTCTGTGTAGTTACTTTTATCAGTGAATTTTACACCTTTGGGTGATTTTTTTTTCTTGCATGTTAGCATTCTTTTCTTTCAAATAGAAGAATTCCCTTTAGTATTTCTTATAAGACAGGTCTGGTGGTGATGAATTCTCAGCTTTTGTTTTCCTGGGAAAGTCTTTATCTTTCCTTTATGTTTGAAGGATAGATTTGCTGGGTATAGTATTCTCAGTCAACAGTTATTATCCTTCAGCACTTTGAATATGTCATCCCGCTCCCTCCTGGCCTGTATGGTTTCAGCTGAGAAGTCTGTTGCCAGATGAATTGAAGCTCCTTTAAATATTATTTGCTTCTTTTCTCATGCTGCTTTTAGGATCCTCTCTTTGCTTTTGACATGTGAGAGTTTGATTATTATGTGCCTTGGGACAATCTTATTTGGGTTGAATCTGGTGATCTTTGGTCTTCTTGTACCTGGATATTTGTATTTTTCTTTAGGTTTTGAAAGTTTCTGTTATTATTTTTCGGGAGTTTTCTACCCCTTGCTTTGTCCCCAGCTCCCTCTTGAGGGCCGATAACTTTTAGATTTACTCTTTTTAGGTTATTTCCTGGATCTTGTAGGTGTTCTTTGTTCCTTTTAATTATTTGTTCTTTTTTCTCCTCTGACTGTATATTTTCAAAGAGCCTGTCTTTGAACTCACTTGTTCTTTCTTCCACTTGATCAACTGTGCTGTTGAGACCCTCTGATGCATTTTTCAATTCAGTGAATGTATTTTCAGTTTAGGATTTCTGCTTGATTTGTTTTTTAATTATTATTAGTCTCTTCATTAAATTTTGCTGATAATTTTATGGATGGTTTTTCTGTGTTATCTTGGAGTTTGCCAAATTTCCTCAAGATTGCTATTTTGAATTCTTGACCTGAAAACACAGCTATTGCTATCTCGTTGGTGTTGGTCACTGGCTTCTTGCTTTGTCCATTTGGGGAGGTTATGGTTCCCCGTTTGCTGTTGTTTTTTTTCTGGACATATGTCTATGTCTTTGCAGTGGTGGATTAGTTATTTATTCCAGTCTTTGCTGTCTAGCTTGGTTTGGTCTTTCTAGTATATGTATGTTTAGAGGTTCTGTACAGTTTGCCTGTTGATTCCCTTAGCCCTCCTTTTCAGCTGTAGGTGGCGCCATATGCCTAGGTTTGCGGCAGCTCTCACAAAAGTTTGAAGTACTGCCTGTCCCAAACTGGAGGGGATGGATGCCCCAAAGGGAATGCCCCAGCTATGTGGTTCATGCCCACAGGACCTATAGAGTGGTGGTCTCCAACCCCCAGACTGTGGACCCGTACCGGTCTGTGGCCTGTTAGGAAATGGGCCGCACAGCAGGAGGTGAGTGGCAGGGTGAGCAAGAGCAAGTGAAACTTCATCCGTATTTATAGCCGCTCCCCATCACTTGCATCACCACATAAGCTCCGCCTCCTGTCAGATCAGTGGTAGCATTAGATTCTCACAGGAGCGTAAACCCTGCAGTAAACTGCACATGCAAGGGATCTAGGTTGCACTTCTTATGAGAATCTAATGCCTGATGGTCTGAGGGGGAGCTGAGGTGGTGATGCCAGCGCTGGGGAGTGGCTGAAAATACAGATTATCATTAGCAGAGAGGTTTGACTGCACAATAAATGTAACGTGCTTGAATCATCCCAAAACCGTCTTCCCTCTGCTTCCCCCCGCCCCACCCTGATCCATGGAAAAAGTGTCTTCCATGAAACCAGTCCCTGGTGCCAAAAAGGTTGGGGACCACTGCTGTAGAGCATGCCTCCTACGGCATGGTGCTGCTGAAATGCCTCTCTGATTTGGCAACTCCATTTCTGAGACGGAGAGCAGCCCCCAGGTTTCAAATGCTGGGGCTACTAGCCCGAACTCCAGCTGCCCTCAGGGGTTCCTCTCCCTGTAGGCATCGCAATGCTTCCCCTGGGTTGAGGCAGGAATGTCTTTCCTGCATAGGTATCCAAGACCATGGGGCAACTTACCGTACACTTCAGCCTCACTTTTTCAGGTGTAGAAACCATGAGTCCGGGGGGACTTTTCTGCATGGCGCCTGGAAGTTTGTGGAGAGGGGACTTGCAGATAGAAAAGTCTATTTCTCCTGCCTTCTGTTCACAGTTTTTCACTTCTCTGTGGCTCCAGGGATTATTGCAGCTTCAGTTTGGAGTTCTGGGATATTGGTGGTGATAATCTTGGTGCTAGATAGTTGTTTCTGGTTTTCTGTGGAGGAAAATGAAGCTAGATTGCTTCTATTCTGCCATTTTGGTGATGTCACTCTCCACGATGTTTTTATGTCGGATTTTATGCTTGAAATGACTACATGCTGTTCCTGATGAGACTCTTTAATACTGATCTCTTCACATTCATGAGAGTCATGATCAATGAGGATCATTGCTCTCACAAGTATGTGACAAAAAATTTACAACTGCTGATTTAAAAAATATATTTGCTGTTTCTTTTCTTTTTTGACAAATGCTGTGTTGGAATTTCCCATGATAAATGGATTTTTAAATCCAGTTAGATTGTCTTTTTTGTGTCAAGAACTTCAAAATAACAGTAAAGCTCTAATCTGCAGTAGGCACATGTGTTGTTAGTGCTATGTGGACAACACCACAAGGGCATGTTGGCTCTAAATGGACAGAAGTATCTACTGTATGAGACAGAGCTTTGGGGTTTCCAAGAGATGCAGTGGCCAGAAGCCCTCCACTCCACTCAGAGTTTGAACCCTTGGCCTGCTTGGCCTTGACCTTGATCTGTGCCCTGGTTCTTAGGTTTTTAGAACACTAACAAAAACAGCTCCATCAGCCTCTTGTGGGCCCATGACATAAAATTTACCATTTTAAGCCAGGCATGATGGTACAGGCCTGTAGTCCCAGCTACTCCAGGGGCTGAGGAGGGAGGATTGCTTGAGCCCAGGAGTTTGAGACCAGCCTGGGCAACATAGCGAAACCTCCATCTCATTAAAAAAAAAAAAAAAAATGTTACCATTTTAACCATTTTTAAGTGTAAAGTTCAATGGCATTAAATACATTCATAATGTTGTGGAACCATCACCATCGTTGATCCACTGAACTCTCTTTTATGTGGCAAAACCGAAACTTTGTACCTATTAAACAATTACTTCCTATTCTTCCTTCCCCCAGTCCCTGGAAACCACCCTTCTATATTCTGTCTCTATGAATTTGACTATTCAAGGCACATCATAAGTGGAATCATACAGTATTTGTCCTTTCGCGACTGACTTATTTCACTTAGCATAAAGTCCTCTAGGTTAACCTGTGTTGTAACATGTATCAACATTTCCTTTGTTTAAGGCTGAATAATATACACCACATTTTGTTTATCCATTCATCTGTTGATGGACATCTGGGCTGCTTTCACCTTTTGGCTGTTGCAAAAAATACATGAGTGTAGAGTCTCTCCATTTTATCAGTAGTTCACTTGGAGCAATCGAGGGCTTTATTCTAGAATTTAGATCCTGGGCCCTAAGAGTTGCAGCCACTTCAAGGGGAAAACATCCTGGACATATAGGCAGAAGACACAGTTTGAGGTCCCCACTCTGCGACACGTCAGCTACATGTCCTTGGGCAAGCCACTTCCCCTCTCTGAACCTCATAGGGTTTCTGGGAGACTCAAATGGAAATAATAAATATGAAATGGCTGGAAAGACAAAGAGGGAAGCAGAAATAATAATTGTGTCGTTGCTTGACTCCTTGTCCCAGCTCCTGGCATGAGGGGGACCTGGAACATCGTAAGTGCTTAGTAAATATCTGTTAAATAAATGAATTCTAGAGTCCCTTGGGAGAGTGGATTGGTTTTTTAAATCCCTTTCTTTGTAAGAGTATCATTAAATTGTGAACAATATTAGGTTCCATCTTTTTCCTTTTATCACTATGTAGATAAAGATTCCTCAAGACAATATTTTTCAGATAGCACACAATATCGTTTAATATAGAGTCAACTCACAGGAGCATCTTTCCACAGGACACCGGGGTCCAGAAGCTCAGAGCTGAAAGCCAATTTTAATGAAATGAAAATCCAACTTTTCCCCAAGCTAGTTGGACTTTAATCATTTTTTTAGTGAAAATATCATCATTTTCATTATTTTCTTTTTCTCAAACAGACACTTTAGATCACCCAAGGCTGGCCCCTGCCCTGGGGGCTACACCGCTTTACTTTGGTGTGACGGACACAAGAGTTCACTTCTGGCAATTTCGACAAGGTGAGTTGTTAGAGGCACTTCACAGGGTCCCTTCCACTTGTCTGCTTCCAGCTAGGGCAGCGACCTGAAAGAGGCGAACTCACGTATAGCGGTTAGCACCTGACCCACTCATTTGACATACTGTTTTATTCTGTTTTCTTTTGCTTGTGGTTATATTACCACACTTACCTCAGGCCTCTGTCCCTGGACTGTTGATGCCTGTCATCCTGTTGTCCTCTGAGGCCTGTTCCTGTACTTGTGCAGGAACTCAGCGAAGGCCCTGTCAGCTCCTGGTAGGAGCCTATCTCGGAGTGAGTTCCAGAACCTCAGACGTTTCTTTCTTTCCTCTGGGTAGGACAAGCCTCTATCCAGCCTGAAAAGGTATCTACCAATACAAGCCTAGGCATCTGAGTGAAACCACCAATCATCGAAAGGGTGGACCCCCACATGTTGGGCTCCCTGTGTTGTGGATCTCCTTTCTGTCCTCGGACCACCCCAAGCACATAAACAGTTAGTTGCAAGCGGGATCCTCTCAAATGAGGCCCCACCAAATCCATCAAGGCGGCACACTCCCATGTGTGTATTCATGTAGGTGCCTCATAGGAGGCCGAACCAAAGCTTTGGGTAGGAAACGAGTGTATGAGAATTCTGTTTCCACTTAGCGGTGCCATCCCAAATGTCAGAGCCTCAGTCTTTAGTTGTAAAGGGGGTCTAATTCTAGCTGGGGTATCAAGGCCCCAAGGAAGAGATCCCCTCCAGCAGCCTCCTTAGCAGCTCTGCCAGTGGCCTGATTTTTTTTGTCATGCTGGCCACCCGTTTGGGCTCAGCCATGGCCTGTATTAGGGCCATTATTTTGGTGGCATATTTGATAATCCTTACTCACTTTCAGTAGCTTTCTTCTTGCCAGTGCTGTAAGCTGATGTGCAGGCTTGCTGAGCCTGAACTTCAAAGCACAATGGCAGTCTCCTGTGTAGTCACCAGGCCCTGGTGTTCATTCATCCAGCAGGAGCTTGGCAGCGCACCGCCCCCGTCAGAGGTGAGCTGCTGCTGCTTCTGAAATAACCCCCGGTGCTCCTGCTGCTCGCCCAGGTCCGCCTCCTGGGCCTGCTGTGATCAGTTTCTCAGCCGCCACTTGTCTATGGCTGCCTCCCTGCCACCTGGCCTCTCACCCGCTGCCCTTGCCTGCCTCACAGAGCATCAGGCACAGCTGGTGCCAGGGATTGGGGTGATGGCCAGGGGGAGGGGTCCCCCAGATCACTTCTGTCCATGCGGCTAGAGCCAATCGAATTCCCACTGTTGATTTTGTCCAGGGCTCCTGTGGGGATATTTGGAGGTAGGGGGCTCCAGGCACCCCTCCTTTGCTGTCTGAGTCCTGGACTTAAAAAAATCTATTCGCTCTCCTGGAGGCTTCCTGCCACCCAGAGTCCTTTGCAATTTTGGGCAATGTTTTTCTCAAGGTCCTTCTTTACAAATAGTCAGTCTGGGGTGACTTTTTCTCCATTTCCTTTTGACTATCTCAAAGGCCCCTGCCGGCTGTTCTTGCATATTCAAGCCCTCTATCTGGTAGTCCCGTAAATTGCCCTGCTATGGCTAGGGGTTCCCTCTGGCCCACATTGAGTTTGCTGCTGGGAGAGACCATTCTGAACCCCCAGTCATAATTTACTGGGCGTGGGACTGAAGAGTTAGTTCAGGTGGCACCCTCCCCGGTCCCTGCTGCGGTGCCAACATGGTGGCGGTGGCAGGCGTTCCTTCCCCCTTGCTGTGTGCTGCTCAGTGGCAGGCTGGGTGAGCTGGTCCTCCCTCCTGTCAGGTCTGCCCTGGGCTGTGCCCCTGCTCTGCACATCACCCTGGGCAGCTATAGAGGTTCTGGAGGGGGCGGGAGGACCTCATTTATCAAAAACCATACAAACACAGATCATTTCGTGTACCATAAACAATGAGTTTATCTCAAGCTGAGAGCTTGAGACTCAACGTTTTAACTCTATAATGGTGGGTCGACCATTTGAGCTCTGAATTTTAAAAGAACACACAGCTCAGAATAAACCACAGACCATCAACCACCACTTTTCCTCACATTCCATAGAAGTGGCATCATGATCTTTAGACATAGGCACAAAAATTCACCAGACACGAGGTACAAAAACTCATGAACAATCAAACACAAACAATCTAAAATGCCACGGCCTATCAATCAAACGGGAATTTTCATTTAAGAGCCACTTCCCCTCACACTCCAGCACGTACACTGGATTACAATAACACCATTCTCTTTACAGACAGCTTTGTAGCTGTAGCTATAAGTTAACCATTGAGCCAAAGTTTTTCCCAAGGGACTTTGAGAGGGAGCTTCCTTATGTTGCAACAAAACTCATAAATAACAAACAGAAAATACAGGGGATCCTCAACACAAAATGCCAGGGCCTATCAAACACATGGGAATCCAAGGGGACAAACACCACCCCTGATGGCACCTCACAATGCCTCGAATGCCCTGCCACAGGGCTGGCGGTTTCACAGATGGGAATCCAAAGGGGATAAACACCACTCCAAATGGCTGGAAGGTTATAGTATTCACATGGTGATAATTTCTAAGGAGAAAATTAAGCCTGAAAGGGAGAAGGAGGGTGTTGGAGTCAGCAGCAGAGCCAGAGGGTTTTACAATTCTAGAAAGAGTGGCCAGGGAACTCTGTCTTGAGAAGGTGCATTTTGAGCTAAGATCTGAAGGAGGCAGGGGTGAGCTGTGGGCATATATGAGGGAAGAACAGTTCTGGTGGGAGGAACAGCCAGAGCAGAGCCTTGAGATGGGAGTGTGCCTGCTACATTCCAAGGAAGAAAGGAGTCCAGTGGCTGGAAGGGAGTGGGCAAGGAGGTCACAGAGGTATGGGCTGGTGATGCAGCACAGAGGAACTTTTAGGCCACCGGTTTCACTTTGAGAAGACTGGGAGCCATGGAAGTTTCTAGGCAGAGGAGAGACACGATTTTAACAGGATTCCTCCGGTTGACCTGCTGCAATAGCAGGAAGTGAGGGTGGACAGGGCAGAGACACCACTAGGAGGCTGTTGCAATTGTGCAGGGGAGGGACAACGGTAGCAGCAGAGACGGTGAGAAGTGATCATGTTTTGGATCCTCTTTTAGAAACTTCTTACTGTGGAAAATGTCAAACATCCAAATCAGAGTACAAGCAGAACAAATGCCCACGTACCCATCAGCCAGTTTCAACGATCCACACTTGGCCAATCTTATTTTATCTGTGTCTCTATCCAATCCATTAGATTATTTTAAAGAAAATCCCAGATATATAGTAATTTCAGTTGTGACTATTTCAGGACGTATCTCTAAAAGATAAGAACTTAACAAAAATTACTATGAAAATGGAATCACAAATAAAACATCGACAATCTTTGAGTATCCAATCCATATTCAAAATTTTTGCATATATATGATATTTTTACAATTGATTTGTTCAGTTGATTGGAGGATTTGTTGAAATCACGATCCAAACAAAGTCCACACATTGTATTTAGTTGATGTGTCTCCTAAGTCTCTCTTTTTTAATTGCAAAATATACACATTTATCATTTTTGCATTTTAAAGTATACAGTTCAGTGGCATTAAGTACATTCACATTGTTGTGCAGCCATCACACCATCCATATCTGGAGCTTTTTCACTTTTTCATCTTCCCAAACTGAAAGACTGTACCCATCAAACGCAAACCGCCCCCCAGCCCCTGGCAACCGCTATTCTACTTTCTGTCTTTGTGAATTTGACTACTCTAAGTGCTTCATGTACCCCAAGTCTCTTTTCATTGATAAACTCCCACTGTCTCCTTTTCGTCTCTTGCCATTACTGTAGTTGTTGACAAAATAGGCACATTCTGGATTTGGCTGATCCCCATGGTGTTGTTTACTTTGTTCCTTTATCCTGTGTTTCCTATAAACTGGATATAGAAGGATTTTTTGTGTGTTTGTTTGTTTTTCAATATTACTTGAAGATAGAGTGGACAGGATTTGCTGGCAAATCGAATGTGGGATGTGAGACAGAGGAGTTAAGGGTTACTGCAAGGTTTTTGGCCTGAGTAACTGCTGAGAATGGAGTTGCTGTTTTCTGAGATGGGGAAGACTGAGGGAGAGGTAAGTTTAGGGAGGGGACAATCTGTTCGAAAACATTAGGCTTGAGATGTTTATCAGATACTCAGCGGAGATGCCAGGTGCCAGCTGGGTGCGTGAGCCTGAAGTTCATAGAAGTGGTTGGAACAGGAGATAAAAATTTGGGAGTTGTCAGCAGATGGATGACATTTAAAGCTTTGAGATTGGATGAGATCACCTAAGGAGCAAATGTAGACAGAGAGAGAGAGGGAGGGAGAGAGAAAGGATGTTCAAGGACTGAGCTTTAGGGCATTTCAATAACAAGTGCCAGGGACACTGAGGAGGAACCACCAAAGGAGACTAGGAAGGGGCACCCAGCACAACAGGAGCAGATCTAGGTGAGTGTGGTACCCTGGAAGCCAATCGTTCCAAGGAGGAGAGAATGACAAATGGGTCAAATGCCGTGGACAGGCCAAGTAAGAGGAGGATTGAGAATTAATTACTACTGGGTAAAAAAGAGATGTCTTCTCTTTTGATGCTCTTTAAACAAATCATGTATCATTATATTAAAACTCAAAACAAAATTTCCAGGGAAGTGTTCTTCTCATGTATAGGGATTATGAACTGCAATGTCATAGTAGTTAGAGAGGTTAGTGGTTAAGAACAGAGGCTTGGAAGTCAAGAAACCTGGATTTGAGTATCAAGCTATGCGATCCTGGCCAATTAACCCACTGAGCATCAGGATTCTCATCTGTAAAACAGGAAGAATAACAGTCCCTGCTACGTGAGGATAACATGAGATGATGCAAGTAAAGGACTTAGCAGGGTGCCTGGCTCATCTTAAGTGCTCAACAAAGTGTCGGCTATCGCACATAAGATAGGATGACACAGGCAGGCACATGACTCTTAGCTACTTTTGCTGATGTATTTTAAAAAATGGGAGAGCCATCATTATAGTTAAATGTGAGCTTTAAATAGAGAAAAAGAAAAGACAGCCACAACTGGAATTTTGCTGCTAAAATAGTAATTTTAGCATAAATTGAAAGCATGTTTTAAAAAAAATCTCTGAAACAATCATTCCAACTGAACAAAGGAAATACAGACCTGGCTCACAGACGGAGGGAACTTTGCTTTTCTTTTATAAGGTCCTGGCTTAATTATATTACCATAGTTACTATTATAATACACACCAAACACTTGGATAAAGTTGTTATTAAGATTTACTTTAGCTTTGTGCAACATCTGTTTTTAAAAGGCTTTGGTTCAAATGTATTTGTTTTATATATTTAAGCAAATAAACACCCAGTGTTTTCCAAGAGCATGTTGATTCTGGATTGCTCTCTGGAAAGGCAGGATGTAAGCTTGCCCACAAACCCAAATCAAAACAAAGCGCCCACACTACCATTGCCACACATCTGGTGACCAGACAAGTTCACTAAATCTCAGCTGGGGTGGAAGTGTCTTAAGACCAGGGAATTTGTGTTAGCCACCTTGTAACACTAGAACAAAGCCGGACATGCGTTGGATGCTTAACATATGTTAGTTAATCGAAACAAGGAAAACCAAAGCGCCGCACTGATTAAGAACAGTGACTCTGCACCTGATGTGGCACCATGTGGTTTTGGTGTTAAAAAAATCACTCTCATTCATTACTAGTGGGAGTGCAAAGAGCGGACCACCATTCTGGAAACGCAATTTGGCAACGTGTAATGAGAATCTTAAAACTATAAACGCAAAGATGTCCACTGCAGTATTATCCATGATATTTTAAAACAAGAAACTGAATATGTAACAATAGAATAGGTAATCGTAGTACAGTAGCTCTATTGGATGGACTATTATATTGATAGTTATTCAAAATAATGTCCCCCCTTTCTGCCCTTCTTTCCTTCAATATTGAATTTCTACACTGTCCCAGGCACTGCTCTAGGCATTTGGGATACATCAAAGACAAAAAATACAAAGGTGCTATTTTGGTGGTGTTTACATTTGGGGGGGATAAGGGAAACGGGAGCAGGAGACAGTGAATATAGGGTAAGTTAGAAGGTTCTCAGTGCTGGTAAAATAAAATACAGTAAGGTGCGGGTGGGGCTAGAGTTGAGAGTGGGGTGACCAGACTTCTGTTTAAAACAGAATAGTCTTTTTGCTGTGAACTTAAAACTGCTCTAAAAAACAAACGTCTATTTCAACACACAAAACGCTTCATCTGTTGGCAAAGAGGCAAAGACGGCGGTGAGAGTGGAAGCCAGGTGGTCATACGGGTGGCTCACAAAACTATGTGATAGGTGATAGGATGGAAAATATTTGTATGAAGTGAAAAGCTGGATGCAAAACTGCATAGAGAGGGAAATAGTAAACATAGCAACAGTAGTTTGAAGTATGAGATTTTGGATGATGCTTCTTTCTTTCCTTCTTTCCAATTCCGTGAACCAATTTACCTTTAAAGAGAGCGTTTCAAGGTTTAAAAAAATTTAGGAACTTGAGGCATGGGTGCCGGCTTCTGGGATGTCACCGCACGCCCCGCCCACCGCACGCCCCGCCCACCGCGTTCTCCCGCCCGCGGCCGGCAGGGGGCGCGCGGCCTCCGCTAGGCGTCCTCCGCCTCGCGAGTGCAACTCAGGGCGTCGCGCGCCATGGGCTGCTCGAGGAGCAAGCCGGCGGTGGCGGCCTCCGGGCCCGAGCTGAACGCCAAGAATAGCGGCGGCCGTGGCCGCCGTTGGTCAGGTACAACCGAAGGCGAAGGTGCGGCCCCAGGGCGGCGGGGCCGGAGTAGGCCTTCCCGCCAGGCGTGGGGGTAAAGTGCCCCTGAGCCCCCGGCCTTGACGGTCGCGGGACCGACCGCGCGCCGCGCTGGGCCTGCCCTGCCCGGCGGAGAAAAGCGGCCTCCCCAGGTCTCCCGGAGGAACGGAGGCCGGAGGCTGGCGGGGGCTGCCCCGCTCGGTAGCTCTGAGAGAGTTGGGAGGTGGAAGGAGGACCCGGCCGGCCGGAAACGCGTTCGGAAGCCAGCCCGAGAGGCGGCGACCAGCCCGAGTTCGCTCGCGGCCCATCGAGGTGTACTCCTGTTACAAGCGCCATGTTTCTAACATACGTTACGAGGGAAGGGACCACGCGTCGCACTGAGCCCGGGGATGGCTCTTCCCCTCTCGAGAAGCCCCTGGCCCACTCACAACATCCTCCCGCATCGAGAATCTTGTGGGACGAAGGTCCGTCTCCCCTCTTACCACTGTCCCCAGCCCCTTGAATCGTGGGCACATTTCAGACACCGCCGTCCCACTTTATCCTTTTATGAGAAAGCTGCTCGTATTTTCTCCATCGTACGTATACTAATAACGGCTAATAGTTACTAAGCACGGACAGTGTGATGGTGTGTCTGAAGCACTTTCCATGCGTCATCTCGTTTCATCTTTCCAACGATGCTGTAGGATAGGTTTGAAGAAACTGAGGCACAAAGAAGTTATGAAACTTGCCCAAAAAGTCACAGAACTAGTAGTAGGTGGTAGAGCTGGGTTACGAGCTGAAGCAATTTGACTCAGAAGCTCTGGTCATAATCATTATGCTGCCTCCTCCACGCTTTTTATAGATTGGAAAAGTGAGGCTCAAAATTTAAGTGCCTTGCCCAATTGCTAGAATTATTAAATGCTGTAGGATCTGTCTCTTTCAGAGGCTGCAGTTTAGTTACAAGGCTGCATATGGCGAAGGGCTAAGAGAAATGGTAAAAACAGCTAAGCGGGGACGGCAGCTCCCTTAGACGAGGTAGGATTTGGCAGGGGTGTCCCAGGGGCAAGAACATTCTTGCTAAGGGAGCAGCTGGGGAGACCATCCTAGAGATAGGGAGGGTGCATATCCTGCTGGAGTCGAGGACTTGGGTTAGGGGAAGGAGAGGCTGGGAGAGAAGGGTAGGAGCAGTTCCTGTTCAAGGTCAGGCAGCTAATTTGGGACCATCACTGGAGTTTCTTCTCATCAGTACAGTGAAGAGGTTTGAGTAGGTGCCTCCCAAATTTGTCTTTCATGTACCATCTTCAGGATTTTCCTGATATCTGTGTACTACCTTTTATTTATTAATACTAGTTTTCCTTAATTACATTCACTTTTATTGTGGTAAAAAAATAACAAAATTTACCATCTTAACCATTTTTAAGTATACAGTTTAGTAGCATTAAGTATATTCATATTGTCGCAAAACAGATCTCCAGAACTTTTTCATCTTGCAAAACTGAAACTCTATGCCATTTCTCTAGAAACTAGACAACTCCCCATTTCTCCCTCCCCCCAGCCCCTGGTAATCACCATTCTACTTTCCGTTTCTATGAAATTTGGTTTAGATTCCTCATATAAGTGGAATCATACAGCATTTATCTTTTTGTGACTGGCTTATTTCACTTAGCATAATATTTTCAAGTTTCACGTATGTTGTAGCGTATGACAGAATTTCCTTCCTTTTTAAGGCTAAATAATATTCCATTGTGTGTATATACCACATTTTGTTCATCAGTACTTTCACTTCTTAAAAATACTTTTTTATTGATGAATACTATATATACAGAAAAGTACACTCATCATAATACAGCTTGCTAAATTTTTACAAACTGATCATGTGCATGCAGCCAGCACCCAGCTCAGGAAACAAACTTTCCAGTATGCTAGGAGCAATCCAATGTCTCTTACCACATGCCAATGGGAACCACTACTCCAGTTATTTTTTACACCCCTCCTGCTCCCACTACTCCAATTTTTAACAGCATAGAAGAAATTCATGTTTTACATTTACTTTTTGAAAGTTTAATTTTGGCTTGTTTTAAGCATTAATCTATGAAAGCACTGCATCGTTGTAGATGTTTTTATACATGCATGTATACATAGCTATGGACATTAAAAATGAATGCTCTTTTGTGTATGGCCTATAAGCATCCTATTAATAGAAGCCGTCTTCCTTGAGTACCACCAATGATCTGCATACCAAATTTAGTGAAATAGTGGACCACATGATTTCTAAGTTCCTTTCCAACTTAAAATTACAGGCTGGGTGCTGTGGCTCACACCAATAATCTCCCCGCTTTGGTAGGGCAAGGTGGGAAGATCGCTTGAGCCCAGGCTGGAAACCAGGCTGGGCAACATAGCGAAACCCCTGTCTCTACAAAAGGAAAAATAAAATTACGTGGCTAGGTTTCAAGAAACTGATTTCTTAAATGAGCAGGCAGAATCTAATATGAGATGTTTCACAATCTGGTCCAAGTTACTAATAATAAAGTCTTAAAATGAAATGTTTCAACCAAGCATCTATTATTTGTCAGGCACTGGAGACTCAGGAGTAAACAAGGCATGATCTCAGCCCTTGAACACAGTCTAGTGGAGAAGAATGACATAGAAAATGCAGTGTCATAATGTGTAATCATAAAGGTAATGGGTACAAGGTACTTCAGGAGAATGGTGGAGGGAGTCACCATCTTGGCACTTAGCATTTAGTATGTATTTCTCCTGTGACACGCATTCCATTCTAATTAGCTTATAAAAATTTTTCCTGCTGGATTTTTGAGGATCAGGAATGCGTCTCGTTCATTATTTTATCTCCCACAGTCCTTGGCACACTGCCTTATGGATCAATAAATTGTTCATAAGACAAAGGGCAATTTTTTATAAGTGAGGAATCTTCTAAAAGCCCATGCTGTTAACACTGTCCAGCTTCTATAGTGAGGAGAGGAGACAATGTTCCTTAGAATGTGGTCCTAAGACCACCTGCCAGAGAATTAATTACATGCAAGCTGGGGATGTGTAGCTTAAAAACTTTTTTCCCTGGTTTTCGCCTTAGGCCTACAAACTCAGTTTTAGGAGGCCAGGCCAGGAAGTGACACTGTTAGTGCAGCAGGTGATTTTATTTCAATCAAGGTCTGAGATCACCACAGTGGGGTGTTTTGGCCAGAGTCTAACCACCTTTTTCCGAGCAGAGGTTGCTGTCCTCAGCAGTGGAGTTGAGGCTAGGGCGGAGGTAGCCACTGCAGATGGTTGAGGCTGATAGAGTGAGTCAGATGCAGAAGGAGGAAATCGAAAGCTTTGGAGTGGATCTGAAAGATCATCCTGACTGACATGCAATCATGCAGTCTGTATCCAGAAGTTGATATTGCATGATTTACTAGATAATTGTAGGGTAAACTTGCTTTTTGCCCATTTTAATTAGGTAATTTATATAAAGTCTTTACTCATTGCTTGGATTTTCACACTTGAATGTTTACTTCTTTGTATTAATGTGTACCGAGTACTTAAAGCTTTTAAATTATTTAGTCTTTTTAAAAGTGGCTTTTAGATTTATGGTTGGATTAAATCCTTGAAAGAAGGAATTAGTCTGTAATGCCTTTTCTTTATCTTCAACAAACATCAGGAAATATTTAATGAGTGTTCCTTATAACCTGGTTTCTGGCTCTGAGCTTTACTTGGCTGGTAGAAACGAGTCTACATGCGCACAGCTGTAAATCACTGTCACAAATCACTCTTTGATGTTAAAAACAAACTCCCTGTTACCCGTTGGTTTAAGTGATAGTGCAGTGGTTTTCTGAAGTATATGGACACACTGAGGACCACTGAAGTATATGAACCATATAACGTATATGAACACATATACTTCAGATAGTGTCTATTAATGAAAAACTCAGCTGGGCAGGTGGTGGGAAGTGGTATAGACTGAGAAATAACTTGTTATGAGAAGAATTAAGAGGCTATAGCTGATGGGTTGAAACTGAAGTTTTAACTGTCCCTGCCTGGCTACAGGGACAGGCAGGTAATATAAATGAGTGAAGCAGGCAGGTGGCAGACAGTAGGCAATGGTGGAGACTGGAGTGAACTGAGGAGAGAATGCTCCACAGGAGGGGCAGGCTCTACTCAGCTTCCCTTCTACTGGGTGGGAAGATGAGTCTAGTGTTGTCAGACCTGGTTTTTCAAGAAAACTAGAAATCCGTATTTATTTATTGTTTTTGGGACTTCTTCCAGTTTGTAAATGTTAGCAATAATTCAGTTAAATAAAACAAAGCACTGATGGTTAATCAAGATGCGATTGCAGTTAAATATTGCCTGTGAATGTGTAGAATAATGTCAATCTGGCACACATTAAAAAAAATAGTGGATGATGCCTTTTGAATGTATGAGAGGAGTGGTCAGGGCAAAAATCAAATTTTCTTAGATGTAGCAGTGCAGAGAAATAACTGAGTGAATCATGACTGCTGTCAAAGTATGGTTTTGAGAACATTCAAAACATGATTCTTGTACAAAAATAAAAAGAACATGTATAAAAACTTACTAATTTATTAACCCATCAATAAATGAAGGAATCAATAAGGTGGTAAAGCTTATTTAAAGGCAAATTCAAGGAATATAGACATATCTGAGAAATGTTGAGTTGAATTTGCTGGTATAGTCATTACAAAGCTGGTTAATGTCCTACAGAGTAATAAAACTAACTTTTGGGATTATTAAACAGAAATGTACGCATCAACGTGAAACTTCAGTGTCTAGACTCTAGT